>CM057169.1:1652991-1745184 GCA_029962745.1 Echinometra lucunter | reverse complement strand
GTAGTAGTAGTGATAGTAGTAGTAGTAGTAGTGGTAGTAGTAGTAGTGGTAGTAGTAGTGATAGTAGTAGTTGAATATTAGACAGAGTAGTAGTTACTACTACTACTACTGCTGCTACTGCTGTTACTATTATACACTGCTTGTATACGTTATTTTGGAGCTAAGAAGGTGGTTTCATGGTAATTTTAAGAATGCAGAAAGAAATTAGTTCAGATTTGTATATTTCCAAATTGTTTACATATATAGTGAAAGTAAAGTTTATATTTTGCATTCTAAGATTCTAGTCATAAAGTCATTGCAGCACAAACAGGTGACAAAGAGGGGGGGGGGGGGGGGGGGTAACTTCATTGGTTACATGTCTCCCACATACACCTGTCAAGATTGGAAATGGACACTATATCTTTATTATGTCTATCACAAGTACATGCAGTTAATTTAAGAAAATAGATCAAATTGATCCAATGACTGTTGTATATAGAACTTAATTTTCAAGCACAAACCACTATAAAACAACATGAACATCACTAACAATAACAAAACCACTGGAAGGCCTAACAGAACGATATCTTTCCCAAAGAAAAGATAAGATATCTAATTATGTTTTGTGCATTATGTTCAAATGAATGCACCTGTCATTCTACTTGGAACGTGATAATGCACGCTTGGGGTAATTGAAAATATAATTGTTTCTTCTCTGTTTTAGGGGAACAAGGTTGCCTTTTCAATGTCATCTGGACATTGTGTGAAAAAGTCCAATCAATATCCGATATCTAAACACTTCTTATTATAAAAAACATCTGCTTTTTGTCTTTATTCCATCTGAGCAAAACAACCTTTCCGTGCTGATAATTAATCACAATAGGTCAGATAAAGACAGGAAGAAGATAATGAGGTTTCCTTGGAAAAGAAAGAAACCGTGACCTTGATAACTCTTTTAGGGGGGTTGTTGAATAGAATATGATGTCATCAGAAATATTTTTTTTCGATCAACGTACCTGTGCCTTTCGCAGGTGAAATTTTGTTGCTTTTGTGAAACTTGTCGACCTTGACCATGTTGGCTAATAATTTTTGTCCCGCCTCCAAACAATTTCACAGCTTGGGTTCGTTCAAGCTGATATAATGATTTTAAACTGCCAATCAAAGAAGACAATTAGAAAAGAAAATTCAGGTATGCTTTGGCTGTTTCTGTAAGATTCATTTTAATTATTCCACAATGTTTATTTGTTCATTTTGGGGTCATGGAAAAGGTCTCATGTTATTCTCTTGCAATGAGAAAAGGAGAAAATGAGAAAATGAGAAGACAGATAATGTATTTACCTTTACTTTGTCCTTTATCGGATACGTAATAGGCCTATAGGAAATGAAGTTTGATATAATAACTATTCAGCTTGAAAGATTTTTTTCATTGTTGACGTTGTTAGTAGATTTTATTTTGTTGTTTGTTATTATTAATTTTGTTTGGGGTTTTTATATTGCTCTGTTAGTTGTTTTTTTTTTGCTTTTTAGTGAACAATAGAATTTAAAGAAAAAATATATTGTTCCGTGGAAGGATACAATAACTAAAACATATTTATTCATCTGTTCATTCGCATGTTAACAGGATTGTTGAAATCAGAAGTTTTAAACAGTAACAACTACTGAATGATTAGGAATATCCCTTTAAAGCGAGATAATACGAATATCGCCTGCTGAGGGCTAGAAAGGCATTAGATAATAAACTCTTTACCGGGTATTCACCCTTCCGTCTCATAGGAGATTTTGTTTGTTTGTTTGTTTGTTGTTTGTTTTGTTTTTTTAAGAAACACACATGCACATATGCCTGTAGCACGTTGATTCGTTTGATGTACGATACAAAGCAAGGTCTCCGCGCCTTCAACCACTCGACTACAGCACCTCTACTCTTTATGAACCTCATGAACGATGATATAATCGTCACCAATGTACAGTCAAATGAAATAAAAAGAAAAAAGAAGGAGAAAAAAGAAAAAAGTCAAGTGATTAAATCCATTTCCTTTCATTTAACTCTCGACATGTAGGTCAACCTATCCCAGTTATCCTGGAACTATTCGGTGAGTTCTTCTTCACATTCTGTCAACGCTCTGGCTACGATGAGATGCTCCGAGTTCTTGGAAGCAATCTCAAGAGTTTCTTGGAGAACCTGGATGCTCTCCACTCCTACCTCAGCTTCTCCTACAAGAAGATGGAAGCGCCCTCTTTCCGTTGTGAGAGGAGGCCGTCCGATGGAGCTCTCATCCTGCATTACTACTCTCATAGGAAAGGGCTGCATCCGATAGTAGTAGGTAAGGGCCATCATTATTGTTATGTATCTGGCGTTACTTACACTCCAAAAAAATATTGGTTAAAAATATGCCATGGGGGTAATTATGTGTCCAACCAACTTTGGGCATTTCTTTTGGCATTTCTTTTTATCCAATTTGATGGAAATTTTGCCAATTCTAAAGTAATTATTCTTGTATCCTAACTGGACAAAATGCTTTCCACAATAGGTACGGATATTGCCCAAAGTTGGTTGGACACGTAATTACCCTCGTGCTGGGTAAAATTTTACCCAGTATTTTTAGAGTGTACGCTTGAGAGGGGAAAATCGAACTTAATTACTGTGACCCTCAGGTCTCGATCTCCTCCCGTTATAACAGTTTGGAATGTGCAGGTGTACCACTGCACCGGGGTTTCCCCTACTCTTCTTGACGTACAAGGTGGTGCTCTATTCTAGACGGACCTTCATTTAACGTCCTATCCGAGGGATGGATCATCGTCATCATCATCATCATCATCATCATCAGTTCAACTGTGGAGCACGTAATTTTAAATGAATCTTCAACGATACCCATTAACTTCACTTGCGTCAAGTGTGGCAATTGTACATAAATGTCTCGACAAAGGATCCCGGCGAAGAATGTTAGTGCTGTACCTTGCCATCCGCAGTGACTCATCGGGTAGACTGAAACACCTCAAAAGACCAACACAGCTCCATATTGTCCGAATGCAGAGTAGGTTCAAAGGTTAATTTTACCTTCACAGACAAAACTGCAATCCTTTTGATTAGTCAGTGGTCAGGTTCAGTGGTCTAGTGTATGATTATAGCATATTGATGACTTTCAGCTATATGTCCTCTCGTCACCTCAGGCTAGCGAAATTAGTTAAGTCATCAACAAGTCACGTGTTACAGTAT
Source organism: Echinometra lucunter (assembly GCA_029962745.1). Lineage (NCBI taxonomy): Eukaryota > Metazoa > Echinodermata > Echinoidea > Camarodonta > Echinometridae > Echinometra > Echinometra lucunter. The sequence goes on along the minus strand of CM057169.1, from coordinate 1,741,991 downwards.
ACCATGTCCTTAAGCTATGGGTCATACTTACCATCAGAATGGAGTAGAACGTTGATTCTAAATATTGGGTTACATCTGGGGTTACATCACGAATTACATATTGCATTCTGATTAAAAGTCCATTATCGGGGTATTTTTACAATGGCTGATGAATTATGACAACGTGAAGTAAGAGTAATATCCAAGGCGTTTCTCAACTATCTGTATGCTCGTTAAGAAATATGAAAAAGATCCAAAACATCATAGAGAAACTCACACATAGACTCTTGTAAATATTTTATGCAAGAAACGGCCTAAAACACAATTAATATGAAATACACGGTCGAAATTCTTTTTATCATTTTTTCTTAGAAAAAAAAGGCAATGGGTAAGCTAAATGAGCGATAAGATAAATGTTCTGCACTTTAATATTGAAATATGCTACATCTTTTATGCTGACATAAGTATTCCATACCACCCCTATGCCCGCTACTACACATTACTACTTCTCGTGCTACTAGTGCTTCTCCAACAACACCAGTCAAAGGAGTTTCTATGTCTTTTTATCTCTGCATACAGGTATTGCCGAGCCGTTGCGAGAGAGTTCTTTCACAGTGAAGTACGGATGGATGTATTGGATGAGACACATGAGGAGGAAGAGGAATGGAAAAAAAGAACACGTGACCTTCGCCATCTTTCAAAGGAAACTACAATGTATCGATACCACACCGCCAAAATCGGTATCGGACAAAACGCAAAGCGAGTCTGAACACAATAAAGAGGTAGGAGTCGGGATTGTCTTCTGTTTGAAGCTTAGATTTTTTTTGCGGTAGATAAGTAGAACATAGTCATTAACAAGGACCAAGAATAGCGCATATTTCGAATGTTTTAATAGCAAGGCTCAAAAATGCTTACGTACTGAAATGGTTAAAAATAGAAAATGGTATTTGTTTGCTGACTCTAGAAAGTACAAATACATTAATGACATTTATTCCCAGACCAATCTTTGTCATGTTTGAGTCGATGGTTGTATGCGTCAAATAAGGAGAAATCTTCCTGCCAATGCCAGAGCTTATAGCGATTCAGAAAGAAATACTAAATAGACGGACTTTGAATTTGTATTTCAGGTCCAATAAAATATGCATTTTCTTAGAGATCTTTAACAGTAAGTTATAGATCTCTCTTTTAAAATTGCATAATAAATGATTTTGATTAGGCTTGTTACTAAGCTCTTTATCTTTATGATTAATAAATAATATCTTCATGCGAAAGGATGGAAAATGTAGTTACGTGGACAAGGCAGACCTCCACGTATGAAAGCTTGGGATGAGACTGTATAACCTAACTACGGTTTTATCTTTTTAAATTCATGTGAAGTCAGGGCTTAATGGCTATAGCTATGGCTGCCACTGTTCAAACTTTCTGGTGTCCTTCTATCTAGAATAACTGTTGCATTTCTTTCTTTCGTAGAATTATTGAATGGCTACAGCCAAACAATAATGCATGCGAACGAAATATTGAATCACGAACTATAATAGATTGTAGGAACATATCCTCGTACTGCTGACCATGAAACGTGAATAGAATTGAAAGATACATACTCTTAGTTGATATTAAGGATTCACTCTCTACGCATGCCCAATCAGTAGTTGTATTTTATTTCTTAACATAATTTTCGAGACAGATTATTGCATGTTTTCACCTTTCTCGGTTGCTCTTGCTTATGCTTGCTTCCTATTCTTTGGTTTCTTCCTCGTATTCTTCGTGTTCTTTCTTATCATTTCATCCTTGGGGTTTCATCTGATTTGCACGTTCATCATTTTCTCATCAACATCTATGGATCTTTATCATCTAGCACATTTCTGCAAGAGTGATTCCCAATTTCGAAAGAGAAATGGTCGGATTACTTCACGCTAATGCTAATAAACATAATGGTCCTTTTTGCGATTCGCGAAAGTTTCGGAATACGAAAATAGACTTATCTAGTTTTATGTTCTGCAGAATAACAAGTCTAGATACGTGCTTTTGTTGGAAGGCTTTGATCTTTATGAATATTAGATTAGTCATGCCTGTATATCGTGTTTTTTTTCCGGGCAAGTTCAGATTGCAAGTCTTGCAATCTCTTCCACCTATAAAACATACATACATCAACATTTTTAGCCTATAGATGTTTGCCCTTTGCGCCGGTGAATTTATAATTGCCTGTCGCCACATAAGCTTTTATATTTAGAATGAGATAATATATCAGTTTTATTTCCAATTGTTTGAGAGGCGATTCGAAAAGCCTGAAGATTCAACAAAACTACACGCAGACGTCTATTTCTGCACGGCTCAAAGTTTATAATTCACACAACTTTCTCATGAGAAAATTTGCAACAGCTGTACCCGCCTACACCTGTGATTCACTTTTTCTTGTAGATATTGGAATGAAAGATATCACTGCACCTTGTCAAATTGCCTTCCAGTCAAAGTAGATTTGCATGACTTTGGTTGAATTTATTCAATAAAAGCAAATATTTTTAAAAAAAATTAAATTTGAGATTGGTATAACCGTTCCGGATCATTGTCTGAAGAATTTGGAATCTACTCTTCCTGCATGCTTTGCACATCACGTGACCTGATGGCCTATTTAAATCAATTGCTGTGATTGGTCCATGTGATCATGACTTCATTATTTTACCCCCTCATTAGAACATGACTACTGATGATAATATATAGGTGACGTCATCAGAATGGGTGCCTTATAGATGGGTGAGTTGCGTAATCAATTCATAATCTCAACCCCACCCAGCCGATAACACACAGACATTATGCACAAACATATACAAAATTCAAATAAAATTATATAAAGTATATATTATTCTGATGAAAACTTTTATGATAAGGAAGACGGATCTTTGATACTCCTTTTACCTTTTCACTATGCCACGTCCCTTTGGTGTAAAGCTGTTCGCAGTGGTATACAGAGTTGAATTATTGATCCGAATTCGTCATAGCTGAACTTCTCTCTGATATCATTCGCTAAGTTGTAAATTTGAATTAGGGATTTGTACGTTTACATCTGTATTGTTGTCTTGCGATCGATTAAGAACGATGTCGGCTTTCAAGAAGAGAGTGGGTCCGTTTGTGGAATACATCAACCACGTGAATACGGGGAAATTTGGAGAAGGTTGTTATCATTCTAGTCTTATTTAGGAGGGGGCGAGACATCAACACCATGCACTGTTTTCCCAAGAGCTCCTAGTTGAAACGGAGGAAGAATCAGATGATAATATTAGAAGAATACCAATGTATGCATGAAAACACAACATAAAGAAAAACGAGTAGAATTATGGGAACAGCCCTTCGCAGTGACATATATGAGGCGTATTCATCAGAAGCATCATCTTGTGCTTCACAAAGAGTTAAAATATACAAGTAACCGAAAATGCCAAACTTTTTTTTACCCAATAGACTACAGTGTAAGACAAAAGCATAGCCACGATTGTTTTGAAAATGGCTGAGTTCAGTTATAGATATCTTCGTAATATATTATATTTCAAAATCTGTATAGTCCTGTCTGTGTATCTATCCTTCTTAACATATTTATACAGCACAGGCATCAAAATTCAACAATTTATTAAATCAAGCCTCCACAAACTTACCGGACCCTTTAATGGTAATTTTTTATGCAACGGGGCTCTAAACACCGAATGGGGCTTGAGATTGAGCTATAAACGCACTGCCAAAGAGACACGATGGTTGATAGTTGGTCTGCTACTCATCAATGATTACCATGATTACAGGAACTCTTAACATGTAATCAAGCCCTCAGCAGAGACTTGATTCGGAGATTGGCAATTAAATGGACAACGCACTGAATCCCCACTGCTCCTCCAAGCCAATTGTCAAAAAAGGGGGAAGAAAGGAGAGGAAATGAAAGACTTTTGATATATCAAAACCTCTTTCTCATTCTTTTTATTCCTAAAATTAACCATTAACAGCTAGTGAAAATAGTAAATATCAATATGAATCAGTGCTTATCTACAATTGCTGCTTTTGGCTATATAGATAATATAGATAACAAAGTTAACTTTCTAAAAATTAACATGGATAAAACTACTGAATTGATGAATAAGTTTTGAAAAATGAGACAAAACAGGATTAACGCAACAGCAATAGATAGAACTTTTTCAGAAGGACACTTTAAAGTATCAATTAAAATGGAGGTGCTTAAAAAAAGTTATTGCTTAAGCCGCAGCATGAGTCCTTATTAACAGATGATTAGTGCTCCAATATTTAACTGCTTCTTTGCATAACAATAGAAAGTAAATTATACCAATTCAGTGTAACCACTGCAAAGCAAATAGAATATCGTAAGACTTTTCTCGATAAGGCGATATCTTAACACCATGCTTGGATTGCAAGTGACTGTCGTATGCTAGTAGAGCAAATAAAGCTCTACAGGTAAAATAAACCAAGGCTGTATTGTGCGGTTAGCATAAAATTGTGCTCATTCTCCTTCATCGTAGGAACCAAATTGATTGATAAGAGGTTGTTTGAAGTGCTGGAATGATTTCTATTAGGCTTGTCGCCGTTCTGATTTGAAGCAATCAGTTTCGGATCGTCTTCACAAGGGGATTCAAAACGGCAACACTTGACAAACGAAAGTGATTCGCCATCTTGTGCATCTGGTTTTCTTACAAAGTGCAAAACGATTTCAGAATGTGAAAACATGAGTGCTGTTGACTAGGATGTTAGAAGAATGTGTTAGGAAAGGATCTGAAAATGGCACGTAATTTTACAAGTGTTTCCGGAGAAACAAGTTTGTTTGTGAGTATTACGAGTCCTTTAGTTAGAACAAAATTATTTTTTCCCATTCATAATTCAACTTTTTAAATTTTGCATTTTTCCTACCCCATTTTTACCCAGGTCATTGAATTCTACCTTAACTTCTCTTCTTTTTTCTAGTATAATGATTATCGATTGACTATATAGCATCTGATATGTGTGTGACATGATACCTAGTTTTGTTACATGGTTATGTGAAGAAGAAAAGCCATTTATTTCAGTCTGTAGTACTGATACAGATTCAACTTGCATGTTCCCATGTAAGAAAAGAATGCTGAAAATGGAATTGTAATTATTTTCCAAAGTAACGAGCATCGTGTTCAGACTGCCTGCTCTTTTTCAAATCTTATTATTATAAGAACCAAACATTAGATACTGAAATGTCCAATTGATAACTGCATGGGTAGCTCACGAGCATGACTAGAGATGATATAGTTGTAAGTGCATCTCTTTCTATAGCATGATATTTTACACAGAAGATCATAAGAGTGTCTATATAACCACACGTTGCATGAGCTATGATGCAGTCGGCATATCATATCAATCACATTGAATTCACAGTATTTAATCCCATTATATATTTTCCCCATGAACATATTATCCTTCATTTTCAAAACCCATTTTGAAACCGTAATCACTGGTTCTTTTTTCTCTTCTTATTTATTTTATGTTTGCACGGAATTATTTCAGGAATTCCTCAAAAGCAACATTCCCATCAACACAATGGTTAACGATATTTAAATAACTGAATCATACATTCTTCATCTTTCATCTTCGATGTATATACCTTACGAAAAAAAAAATGACCATATAACACTGATAAAGTGTGTGACACTTACCATACATTCATTTACGATGACAACTGTACACCCTTGACTGATATTCAATTGTAACCAAAAGCGATATTTATTCATTTATTGACTGATCTCCATTCATTTTTGTTTATTTCGCCATTTTGTTTAAATACGGAATGTACAGTATGAAATGTTGTAACATTTAATCAACGTCGTTTGTGACTAACATATTCGATAATGACTATTTAATTTTATTGAATATAATTCATTTATTCATTATTTCCTTCTTTATAACATAATATTAACCTGCTGCATGAACAAGATATTTTTTTGTTGTATCGTGAATGTTTTCTTAACTTTTCAGGATTTGATGTTTCTTATAGTTAGTTTACAATGTTTTTCTCTGTTTTCTCCTTCAATCTCCCGTCCTATATTTCTTCAGGACGAAGACCACGTAAGTACATCGCGATCTTAATTTCCTTTGCCTTCATTGGTTAGCATGCATCACGTGATATGCCGGAAGTGGTTCTATAAAATATGCATTTTTTTTGTATGTGACCCTTTTGAGGTTTTCACAAGGAATATGTGCTGGAGAAAAATCCCTAGAATGTACCCGTACTAGAGTCTCTGCTTCTCTCCAAGAAGAGGATAACCGCAAAATGGTATTCATACACTCCACGGAAAAAAATGGGAATTATGAATACCAGATGAAGTGCACGTAGAATGCATAGCACGGAAGCTGAAGATGTCACGTACTAACACATTCAATCATTCTTAAAGTCCCACTTATATGCTAGTATTCATAAAACCTATGATGCATTTTCAGATTTTGATTTTTACTTTGAAAATGTTAAAAAAAAAAAAAAGCACTTCCCCATACGCGTTATTTCCTAACACGATTTCTCCAAGAAATAGGCAAAAATAGTTCTCGGCGATTAGCTCTAAGAAGTGGCTGCGTTCAAGAGAGACTGGGACTGGGGGATCCATTTCCTCACGTTTGTAGCTTGCCCAACTACATTCTTTAGACTTAGAAAGATTTTTTTTTATTCGGTACGAAATTGCATTTTCGCAAAACTATGACTGCAGGTGACATTTCATGCTGCATTGATGTGCACGTATGTGGTTAGTTGCAGAATATTTAGAAGGGAATGCGGTAGTTGTTGCGGTATTATGATCGATAACATGGCCGTACGTAGGGGGGCAGGGGGCAGTGCCCCCCCCCCCCCCGAAATTTTGAAAACTTTACATTTTTTTACTGAAAATTTTCACAAAATCCACGAAAAGTGTACACCAAATCCTTCAATTTCACTTTTTAAAATGCAAAAGCGCCCTCGTGACCAGCTCGGTCGCTTCGCTCTCTTGCTTTTGAGCTTCGAAATTTTTTACGTGTCTTGCCCCCCCCCCCCCAGGAAAAAATTTCTGCGTACGGCCCTGATCGATAAACAATACTGATATCAACGACTATGGTATAAGCAGTTGGGGAAAGGACCACTTTAGGAATCACAATTTATTGCTTATCAATTTTTTTTTAGAACAGTTCTTTTTCAAAGAGCCGCTGATGTAATTCTCTAACCGAATAGTGAGATTCCTGATAGTATAATTATTGTCATGACCTTATTTTGGCAGAATGTTCGACAACGGCAGGCACTGAAACAGAACAACGAACGCCCCTCTACTCTCAACGTCCAGTCCCTCGTGTCCCTCGCCAACGACTACGGTAGCTTCTCGCCGTCATACCCCGAGAAGCTCTGGTTAGACCAGCGAATGTTCTGCGAGTACTTCCCCTACCACCTGGTCTTCGACTCCAACCTCAGACTTCTGCAATCTGGCGTCCACATACAGAGGGCGCTGCCCAAGTTGCGCACCATGGAAGACACCACTGTGGACATTCTCTTCAACATGTTGCACCCGCAGATTGACTGGAGTGTGCCTAGTATCAGGAAGTTCATCAATATGCAGTTCGTCTTGGAGACGAAGAGAGAGATGATCATTCCCGGATGGGGTGAAGAGCAACCGATGCTTCAGTTGAGAGGTAAATGGTGGGCACCTACTCAAATATTAAACTACACGATTCAAATTTTAAAGGAGAATGAAACCAGGGGGGAGAGGAATCCATTTTTAATGAAAAGAGAGGAAGAGAGTAACAATTCTAAAAAGTTCCATCAAAAACGGTTACAAAACGAGAAAGTTATGAAAGTTTGAAAAGTCTCGATTTCCTTTCTATGGCTATCCTCAAATTGGCAACGTCGCTTCAAAATGGCAGGTTTTTGTGGACAACTCTTAATATGTGTTATAAACAAAATTTCCTGTTTTCTCCATTATCTCTAAAGCCGCTGCCTGTCTCTTTGTGAACTCAACATATGTTGTGCCAAATACATTTTCCCTTAATACAACTTGAGCTAAGAAGGAGACAGGCTGCATCTTGAGAGATACTGGAGAAAATAAAGAATTTTGTGTACAAAACATATTAAGAGTTGTCCACAAAAACCTGCCAGTTTTAAGCAAAATTGCCCATTTGAGGATAGCCATAGAAAGTAAATCGAGACTTTTCAAACTTTCATAACTTTCTCATTTGTAACCAATTTTGATGGATTTAAAAAAAAATTGTTTCTCTCTATCTTCTCTTTTTATTAAAATTCACTTTCATCCCAGGGTTTTGGCTCCCTTTAAATCGCAAAATTCTAATTTTAAAAAATGGGGGAAAATGAAATGAAAATAACTTATGCTGAAACTTGATGTTTCGAAAGCAAATCCATTGAATAGTGTTTGACGTTCATTCCTAGAAGGCGCTAGCAGCTTTACACAGTTTTATGGAGAGGGCGCTCGTTTGTTATTACTCACTTTCGAAATGGAAAACCATGGACCTACAACCATGGCTTCTAGAAGAGTAGTAGCTCCATAGGAAAACTAAGCTGCTCTTTCACCGTGATCTGCTAATGTTTTATTTGAAGTTTTCATTACATTATGATTACCACTGTCCACTTCTAAGGGAACAGTTGTTGTTGTTGTGGTTTTTTTTTAGGGGGGGGGGGAGTAATCATTTCAAATAAAAGTGGGACGGAAAAACATGCTGATAATAATTATACTTTGAGGCCGTCATCGATATCAAGCAACTCGCTCATGACGACGGTCTCTTCTTTTTGTTAATTTGAATTAAATATTAATTTTCCATATAATTTATCTGCATTTAAAGTAAATTGTAAATGACTTATGTGTTTAAATGTATGTGTATATATTTCTCTGTAATAATTGATTCTTTTGTATTATGTTTGAACGCAGAAATAGATTTCAAACAAACAAACAAATATGTCACTGTGAATTATGGCTTCTAATTCATATTTCCTTGTTAACCTTCTCTCTAGGTCAAATGATATGGATGGACTCACTGGATGCCATGTTGTTTGCTTGCTCACCCCGTGTGGCTAGCCTGAAGGAATTAGAAGAGAGAAATCTTCATTTATCAGACATCCCTCTGCATGACATCACAAGGGATCTTATCCTATTCAATCACCAAAGACTCGCTGAGATTGAACTCGGCAAGCAGCTAGAACAGAAGAAGGTACTAACATAAGGTTTAATATCAATTTGAATTGATTCAGTTCAGTATCTGTTATGAAATATGATTTAGAGTTTAACAGAATGATAAAGAACTTATAGAATCCTCCGCCGATCTAGATTTATTTTGATATTACATTTAATAATGAAAGTCTCTGTTGACTATGGTGAATATAAATAAATACATTATTGAGTGCGAAGAATAGACATGCAAGTTACATTTGGGTTGGTGCTTGGGATACATTTGGAAGAAGTATTGGCAAAACAATAACATATCAGTTTTCAACAACAATCATCTTCATAATCCTCTTTTCACAAATTTAATTTCATTGCCGATTTTCAGGAAGAGCTTCGATCTGCTTTACAAGAACTCGAGGCAGAGAAGAAAAAGACAGATATGCTCCTTCATTCCATGCTTCCACGACAGGTTGCAGACCAGCTTAGAGATGGGAAAAAGGTCGAGGCTGGTAAGTTCAAACCAGGGGGCGTTTCATCAAGTGTCTTGTCGGTGATTTGCACCGACAAAGTCTGTTTTAACCGACAGTTTCTGACTAGCCTTACATATCATCATATCATGCATATCATCATACGTATCATTTGTCAACCGCTGATAAAGTTGTCAGCGCTGACAACTTATCAGTGGACAAGTGTTGATGAAACGCCGCCCAGTCCTAGAGTTGGGTTGAACCCGGGATTAGAGTGCTGGATGTAATGCTTTTCTAAAATTGTTTTTATATTTAAAGATAGATAGCCGATCAGCCGAAATCATACAAAAGGATATATCTGATGAAAACTGAAATGGTTGTACAGTATGCTAACGTTGTTCCACTTTATTTTTTAAAGGAAAATTGTAATTTGACAATTCATTTCAATAAATACTTATATAAACCTTACATGAAGAAATATAGCTGTCAGTTAATGGAAACATTATTTCTCGTGTAATGGAAGATCTTTTTAATTGGTACTAACATGATGACGGAGTAAAATGCAACGAGAATATTTAACGAGATTTATATCAGAAAACCAAAACTTCACATACGACCCTCGTGTCTTTTTGTCGACAAAAACGAATAGCGCCATCTTGTGAAAAGAAGGGGAAAGCGTACGCTTCCTGGTATAACGGCAAATTTTCCATGAGATATTAAAATGCTGAGAAGTAAAGGGGGAGGGGGCTTGGTAGGGGGGTTTCAACTTGATAAAGATTCCCTTTCGAAAGAAGATATGATATGGCTAATGATGGCAAAGGAGCTGTCTTGACTATTTCTTTCCCGTTTTTTCATTGTTTTTGTTGTTCCTGCAGGTGAATTTGAGCTAGTGACAATTCTCTTCAGTGATATCGTGTCTTTCACCAATATTTGTTCCAAATGCCGTCCCATTGACATTGTCAATATGCTCAACGCTCTCTACACACGATTCGATAAACTTACCACTGTGCATGATGTATACAAGGTAAAGAACATGACGGCTAGTGACTGATATTGATGACTGTCTTTTGACAAGACATCAATCTAGATTTGCAACCCTGGTACCAGGTATAAAACGTGATGGAATTCGTTGAATGCTACCTGAAGCCCTGGTAATAAGCACTTGAACGCTATGAGAATTGTGTCTTTTGTGTATACGAGCACTTACACGATGGATGGACCGTAATAGGAATTGAAATAAACGGTGGGGAACTTACAAAATAGATTGGTATTTGTGTATTCTTACTAGCAGTGCACGTAAAAGATCTATCATTAATTATGGAGATAAATTAAGTTAAGTGTGCCTACCTCCTTGGTAACGCCATCGTTGTGACCTAAGTGAATCACGTTCAGACATTTTTTATCTTTCATTTTGCTGTAGTGTTTAGGCACGTTAAGAAATAAATCACTTTTTGATAGTCAGTGAGCCTCATTGTCAGTAAGGAAACCGCCTACCAAAACAAAGTGAAAAAAAAATAAAAAATAAAAAGGCCTTAGCCAAATTAAATGGCATGAGCAATTTTTTTTGCAATTTCTCTTTGTTTATGACGTATCGGTGGTGAGTACGCTCACTGGACTTTGATACTCGGATTTTCTGAACCAGTTTATGTTCAATATGGCTGCTGCATTTAATGTGGCGGTTTACCGGGTCAAGTGTTAACGATCCTGTACATTATCCCTATAACAGGTGGAAACAATAGGCGATGCCTACATGGTCGTAGGAGGGCTTCCGATTCCTGTAGCTTCCCACGCTGCTCGGATAGCCAATCAAGCTCTAGGCATGATGGTCATATGCAAGGAAGTTATGTCTCCAGTTACTCGGGAACCCATCGGGGTGAGTTACCTAGACATCAGTAATACCGCCCATCGACTCAAAACCGACTCCAACAGACAAAGGATCATGACATTCGTGGAAATGTCATATTTTTTTTTTTCGGTTTAATGTAAGTCTGTCTGTCTGGCGTCTATGTGGTACGTATGAATGACGTATCAACAGGTCGAATTGTATAATGAGAGAGAGAGAAAAAAAGGATGTTTGGCGGTTACTCAACCGCCAAAAATGATTTCTTACAGCAAGAACAGAGGCATTGATGAGTTAAAACGAGAAGTATCCCCAGCCCTGTGAGAAAAACAATACAATACTCACTTAAACTTTAATATCAGAATTATTATAACATGAATATAACATTATATCTGAAATCTTCTCCGGTTTCTTTAGTGCCACGCCCAAAGCCATGTTTACAATACAAACCAGAGCCATACCACTCTCTCTCTCCGCTGTAGCTAACTTATTCTAATCATTATGTTTTGGCATAACTCAGTCCTGAAATACGACATGATACAATGAAGGATAAACATACTACATTCAAGAAGCTAAATTGACCACTCTCGAAATAAAATAGTGTTAAAATACTGTGGCCACCAATTTCATTAGTCTATTAGGTACTTTTGTACATTTTGCTATCATTTTCCAAATAATTTTGACGTCATAAATCCCATACCTCAATGAGCTACATATTGATGGTGGTCGTCCCCACAAACCCCTATGGTTTTTTAATTCCAGTAATGCCTTATTTTGCATTGTTATCTATTTTGTTTGATTTTTATTGAATTTTATTTCTGCGTTCAGTAATATGTTACAAAAATAATCTAATATTATACAGAAAATATATAACCACACCTTCAGACATTTTACAATTTATTTCTAAATACAAAGGAAGTACGGTATATATTGGAAAGTAACATGTTGTAATTGGCAAAATTTGTGAACGGAGGAGACCGTCATCATGAGCGAGTTGCTTTGATTCCGATGGCGGCCTGAAAGTTTTTTTTTTTTATTTTTAAAATTTTTTTTAAGCGACATAGAAATACAAATGATGAAGAAAAGGGGTCATGGGGATGCAGAGCAAGTGCAGGTGTAGTGCCGGTTTATCGTTTTACGTAATCGTGTATATCTAATTACTCTATTGTATACCATTTTTTCTGCCATGATTGTACTCTGCTTTATATGTTATTGGATTTAATAAATATTGATTTGAATCAGGGAGGTTTGAATTGATTGGATCAACGTGAAGATGTGGAGTTATTGTGGCAAAGTTGGTGAGTTTGATTCCCCCGATGTCTGGCTCCTTATGTCTTTCAGCAAGACTTTTAATCCACCTTTGCTGCACTCTACCCAGGTGTATAAATGGGTACATGGCACTGCAGGGGTAATAATAATGTTTATGATAATTCATTGTAAGAGCCTTGAACACCCTTTCGGGTGAATATGTTGTGCAGTATAAATATCTTTATTATTAATATGATGATTATTATGATTATGATAATGATTGACGTCTCTTGTATATGGTTTGATATGCAGATTCGCGTTGGTATTCACTCTGGTCCTGTGGTAGCTGGAGTGGTAGGAGAGAAGATGCCTCGGTACTGTCTCTTTGGTGATACAGTGAATACAGCCTCCAGGATGGAGAGCCATGGTCTTCCCAGTAAAATCCATCTCAGTTACAATACCTACAGGTATCTCTTGTTTGTTTGTTTGTTTCTTTCTTCCTTTTTTTTTTGATAATTGGGACACTTGCTGCTCTACTGTGAAGTCAAAATTATAAATCCAAAACCGAAACTTACTATTGATAATTTCCCGCTACTTTTCGGGGGGATACACCCATCATAGTCAGGCGATAGAGTGAGACTGAGCCGACATGCCGAGGTCTGGTCCCGTCGTGTAATTTGGCGGAAAACATTCGGAGACTTCCGGTGCCGGTCACGTGACTCCCTGTCATGTGACGTCTGACGTACAAGATGTAGCGGGGAATTATATCAACAGTTAGTTTCGGTTTTGGATTTATAATTCAGACTTCACTGAACTAAGACGGGATGAGTAATCACTTTTATGAATTTGCTGCTCTACTGTGACAAAAGGAAGCAAATGACATATGAACAAAATATGAGTAATTTACATAAATATTAAAAAAAAAAATATATGAGTAATTGATAATTTCATCTAGTGTGCTCGTCTTCCGGGCCAAATTTTATGCACGAACACTCATCCTGCTAAGAGATGGTAAGACATGATGATATTCCAATGACGTCAGTGTAAATGACAAATACATTTTGCTCTTCTACAGGAAATGTCACTTTTGTCTCTTGTGTCCTGACTAAAGAGAAAGAGGGAGAAGGAGATAAAAGGATTAGAAATTGATCGACGTTTAGAAGACACAAATGCTTACCAGAGTGTATTGTTTCCATGTTTCCATTGTACAAGAAACGACTATTGCTGTGTTGAATTGATAGCATGAAAGCCCGCCCCCCCCCCCTGTCAAAAAGCCGGAATAAATGAAAATGGAATAAGTCTATCGCATATTTGAGGTGCCAAGATACGTCCAAGTCCAATTTTGAAAACGTCAATAATATTTCTTTTAATAATTTTCATACGTCTTCTCCTCATATCCCATCATTCCCTGTACCAGATGTCTTCAAGGAACCAAGTTCCGGTTCAGTGAGAGAGGGGAGATCGTGGTGAAGGGTAAAGGAACCATGAGAACATACTTCCTGGAGGAGAACGAGGGGGCATGCATGGAGGAAATCATGGGTAAGGGTAACAACTCCAAGGCCAGCACACCAGAGAAGACTGACAGGTGTAAGTCACCACCAGAGACACCGACCAATAACATGGCCAATGGTAAGATTCATAACTTTTTGTTTTGCCGGTGCCGTCTTCTTTTTCTTCTTCTATTTCTTCTTCTTCTTCTTCTTCTTCTTCTTCTTCTTCTTCTTCTTCTTCTTCTTCTTCCTCCTCTTCTTCTTCTTCTTCTTCTTCTTCTTCTTCTTCTTCTTCTTCTTCTTCTTCCTCTTCTTCTTCGTCGTCTTAATCCGCCTCTTCTTCCACAGCATCAATTTACATTGGCCCCTAAGGATTTCATGCTGCATGTATGACCTTAACCCTTTTTTGGATTCATTTGCAGTTTGACTCGCATATTTCTCATGCTCTCACATGCGATAAAGCCTTTCTAAATCTTTTTGTATTCACTTGTCATACCAAAAAAAAAAATAATAATAATAATTATGATCATTACGCATCATATAGAGGTGTTTGAGAGACATTTTTCTGCTGTCTACATTTACTTTCCGAGATGCTCAGTGTATACGCGACATTTCAATGTTTCATTTAGTTACTTTCCATTTTAAAGTGTGTTAACATATATTTCCGCATAAGGCTTTATGTATCTAAGCGATTTTTCAACTTTCTGATATGATTTTAATGATTTTATTTCATATTTCTTGTCACACCGTCACTCCCATAAACCAAGCATTAGAATACACAAATATTTCGCTTTGTTTTTCATAATCTTGCAAAAGTAAGCACATGCACATGAAGTGTAGAAAAGCCTCTCAGATTATTGTTAAATAAAAGCTAATAAAAATTGGTTTTAAAATGATGTTGTTCTAATTTATTTTTCTTCTATGAATTTCGATTACTTAAATAATCATTTGTTTTTTACATATTCTAAAGAGAAAATGCACAAGTGCAATTCACTTTGTTGTAGATGTAGAAAGCTTCCAAAGACAAAGCGAACCGATTCCCTGGGTCTTAAGATGCTCCCTTCACCACCCCTTTTCTTTTGTCCCATTTTTCGTTTGATAGGCGTGTCCACCTTCCATCATGATAGTACCGTGGTGGTACCTATGTGGTATCCAGATAATGACGTTACAGGTGGTAGTACTATCCAAGTTTCTCCAGCAATATTCCCCAACTCTGGCTCCAATGACACAGGTACTCCAACAGATGGACCCGCTTCCTGATCCCCTTTGACCTCTGTCACGTGTTCCCTGATCATTATGCTCATGCGCACGGTAGCAAAACACACACTAAAACACACACAGTAAACACACACTCGCCCACGTTTATGGAAAGCGTATGACAGAGAAGTGTCCAGGGGTATATGGTAGTGTACTGAAAAAAGAGGGCGTGGTTATAACCATGTGACATTGACCTTCCAATCGGTGAATGGACTTTAAACTTATAGCCTACAGATAAGATCACACGTATACTAGTTATACATGTAAGAATATCATTATCGAGTATGAAGAACTTGGATTCATTACATATATATTCAGAGTTGTCTTTCAAATGTTAACTTACATATGTTTGTTTGTCTACAAAATACTCAGTATTCAAGCTCCAAATATTTAGATACTAGTACCTGTTTGAATTCATATACACCTACCAGAGCACTGGGGTCAGCCAGTCATCCTCTCAGTCTTGACATTAACTGTAACTGCTGGAATGATCTGCCACTTGAAATTAGAGAGTCTTCATCAGTGTATCCTTGGAAAGGCCTTGAAAACACCTTTTTGCAGTTTGTACTAGTTTTATTTTTTCCTAATTATATGTATTTGCGTAATTGTCATTTACTGTAATCGCTTTGGGCCTTATGGGAAAAACGCGGTATAAGTAGTAGTAGTAGTAGTAGTAGTAGTAGTAATAATAATGATGATAATAATAATAATGATAGTAATAATAATAATAATGATAATAATAATAATAATAATAAATAATAATAATACCAATAATAATAACAATGATAATAACAATAATATTGATCCACGACACACAGCTCAGTAAATGGAATCTTTCCCTGATGAGCTTAAAACACCACACAAATCACTTCCACGTTACCATGCGTGCGCATCATTGGGAACACGTGACTATCTCCCGTGTGACGTCTTCTTGCAGTATTCTACCCCTACCCTGCATGGAAAGACACACTGTTTTATGATTTCAATGCATGCCTACTAGACCGTGTCCATGCGTGTCGGAAGAAGTCTCTTAATTTAAATAACTTTCACTCTGCAAACGGTGTTCGCCTGCTCTTGTTCAAATTCCATGCAATATTGAAAAAATATTTAAAAGATACAAGATTTATTTTCAGTTTTCATACATCAGAGAAAATTAAAAGACAGGACATGTGACACCGTGAGGACTTCAAAATGACAGTCAAATGAGGCTTTTTTTGTAAAGCAGAAAATTCCGACGCGTAGACACGGCCATAGTTTGCCTTCTGTGCATGTATCTTGTTAATTCAGAGATAGCTTCGTTTATTTGTTGTGAGCTGAGCAGTCTGTATCAGCCTGTATGAATGCAAAGAGTGAGATGATTTTTTCTGCTCAAGATCGTATGCAATATACTCTTTCATGGCGTATCCAGCACAGGAATATTAGTCGTTGTACGCCCTCGTTCGGCGGCCCAAACAAGGGAAAATAAATCCAACCTGCAACGGGTTCAAGTTTCCTCGGCTTCTAAGATGCACCCCTCACATTTTTTCTTAGGGTAAAATCTCCCCTTTCCACTCAAAACGAATTCCTGATTATGGATATGCCATTGCCTAAAATATTTCCAGCGTGTTGGTAAAGAATGACAGGAAATCGTTTCTTTCATGCAGTGTTTACGACCTCGCTGACTGATCATCAGTATCCATAATTGTACTATACAAACTGCATAATAATTCCGGATTTTGTGATGTCGTTTCCTTCATATATTATGTGCTGTTTTGAAAATACTTGCTTCTTTTGATGCATTTTTGGTGAATCTACGTGTTAAGATGTGACTAAAGAAAGACACTCGAAAATACCAGATGTAGATGTGCATTCCTTAATAATATTATGCTTATTTTTCATGAGCATGTTTGTGATTATTTGTTTTGTTATTTGCCAAAGTCATACATGTCCTATGCCAAATTGATATTCACAGTAAATGCATAAATAAATCTTCAGTAATGTATATATTTGGTCTGAATTTCAAAATGTTTCAAAGCCTTGAAAAATTAAATTTTCCTTGCTATAATCTTATACACTACAATGATAACTCAGAATCCCTTTTTTTTGGGGGGGGGGGGGTTGCTGTTGTTGTTGATTTGTCTTTAAAAAAGAAATGTAAAACTATATAAGCTATTCTAGGGGAAACCTACAATAATCGTATGATCTTGACAATGATTTTAAGCGTGAATCTTTAAAAAAAAATTAAAGAGATGGAAAAAATAAATTAAGATTTATTCAATTTTATTAGCATAAAGTAATAAGATTTTTTTTCGTGTTTTCTTTGTCCTGAAATGGACATTGCTTTTATATCACCGCTCATTTGAATGAAATAATGTGCTTTGAAATTTGAAATAAACAATTGTCATCTTTTCGAAGAGAGGAGACTTTAACATTATTAATTAGAGGGTAAACTGGTTTGTTACTGCTAGTATCAGGGAAAGGAATAAGAAATCAGTGTATTTGAGTAGTTGAGACGACTCTCCTTTCAAGACAAATTAGTTACTCTACAATCATTTATCAGTGGATGAGCATTCATATCAAAGATTGTGAAACTATTTTAGCTTTTTACATGGGTTTTACAGGGTACAGGCTTGTTGAAGTATTATTAGTGCGCATGAATAATATGAACGAGATTTGTTAATATTTGATTATGCTTTTCCTTTTCTTAAAGTTGCCCGGACTTGGTGTATACCTCTGTGTTATTGAGATCGAGCATTACGTACGAACCAGTCTGGTTGCGAATACGCGAACATATGCCGAAGCCGATCTCCTCATGTGCGTGTGAGTGTGTGTGTGTGTGTTATGCATGGCGCATCATACCAATCAAGGCGGTGCCCAGTGGGATTTACGCAAGCATTGATGAAGCGCCATCTAAACATCAATTCCGGGCAACTTTAACATTATAAATGTCTTTTTCCCCCTCGCTTTCTCTCGCTTTTGTTCTACAGTTGTCCTATAAAAATACCTTTGTGGTGAATTTTGTGTAAAACAAATTGCAATCTTTAAGTTTGTAATCAGAATCTTTTTATAGGAATCAAGATGTATGTAAGATTTTTTATACCTGATGTAAAAAGATGAATCAGTTTAGCTTAAATGTTATCTCTCCTCGATGCATGTTAACTTATTGTATTCAGTTTGTAGAGTATTCATATACACTCATTGTAAACTTTGTATCAGCACCTCCCAATTTACAGAGTTATATATGTACGTATTTATTATTTCTATGACTTATGAGATTACGTGATGTTGCTTGCAATAAACGTCTCGTAGGTACCTAAGCATGTTCTTTTATTTGAGCTTATTTTGATGTGCTTTTATTGATTTGCATTGCTATAGTTTGAAGCTCGTTTGCTGTGGCATGTATTGGTCTTGCTGTTGTCCAGGTAATATCTCGTCCCTTTTATCGGTCTCTCTTCTTCAGTGAATGTAATTTTTTAGTTTATTATGACTCGATATCTAAATCATACTTCCTGGCTATCGTCTGAAATATCATTTTTTCCGCTATTGTCCCAGCACTGCCGAAAGAGGGTGCAGACATGCCCGCGTTACCGCATGAAGTGAGATTTAACAGAGAGAAAATAAACAACATATAATTAGATGTATTGTGTTACGAATTTCCGCATAATCGATACACAAAATTCTTCCCTCGGTGCAGTCACAACACCCTCTATCGCTAGTACTCGGGGGAACAGCCGACTATTGAAAATGAAACAAAACAAGTAACAAAACAAAGCAAAGTTCATTGCACGAGTTGTTTAATTTTCTCGTTTCTTTTTTTTTTTCAAGTTCAGGTTTTATTTCCAACATAACACGAGACATAAAATATTTGTAACAAAATATCGTAAATTAACATTCATTATGTTTTCTCTTTTTTCAACATCGATACAAAAAAAAAACCCAAAATAAAATAGATGTCTGCTTGACACAATGTATTAATATTAGAAAAGAGAAATTCATCAGTAGAAGGGCATCCTCAAGTGAACAAATCTGATCTAAACTGTGTCATACAGTATTCCTTTGATCCAACAGATGTTATCAAAAAAAATGGTTTCAAAAGTATGAACACACGGCATTAACAATTGGTTTCCGCTATATAAAAACCCTTATCATGCTTATGGACATCATGATGTGTAAAAACATTTCTTACTGCTGAACTCTGATAAGAGGTTCAAATTCAATTCTTGATGATGAAAAAAACCCGATGATTATTAAACATTGTCATGATTGTGCTGCGTAGCAAATCATGGTTTGCTTATCATAAACAACCTTAGCAGCCTATTTATGGGTGGGTTTTAGCTTCAAATAATATAACTGATTGGTTCATTGCCATTACAGAGTCATCAAAGGAAGCATTGAATATCGCCAACGCGGCAGCTGCTGCCGAATCCCGACCCGGAGCAGACGGCCAGGATGCTCGAGCTGCTGATGACGACAACGTATCCAGCCGAAGCAAATATCTCGGTCAAGGATCAGCGAAAAGTCGACCGTTACGGAGCGGCAGACCCCCTGACATCCGGGGCTCTAAGACGTGTACACTCTTATGACGTACTCGACATCCATAGGAGGATCTTGAACATTGCCATAACGCATGTAAATTTCAGACTTTCACGCGAGCGCCACGTTCTAGCCAATCACTAAAAACCGAAAATCGCTTTCTTTATATTATGTTTAGTTGATTATATCTTCTTCTATACAAATGTATCGTTGAACTATGTAAAATCCTTGTTCTGAATTCGCATTTGGAGAACGAAATTCATACAATATAAACAAGATTAAGTGAACTAAAATGATACTGTTCAGCATGAGGAGCATTGTCCGATTTTTTATTTCCATTATGTAGCCCCCGACATGGCATATCACTAGGCTATGAAAAAAATATTTATCTATTTATTTGTTTATTTCAATATGAAAAGGAATATAGATACACGGACGTCCATGGACCAAAATTGACCATGTTTAAAACATTAATTAGAAACAATAAATATGCGATAGCTACGCGATCCCTTGCAAAAAAGGTACCATAATCATGATATGAGAATTATTTCACAGCTTAATTTTAGATAATCTGACGTGAATATTCATTCGACATGAATTCATTACACAATTCAAACTAGAATATTACAATGGTTGTTGACATTCTTATTTGAAATGCATGATAAATGATTTGTTATTTTCTTTCTGCTTTTGGAAGCTAAAAATGTGGCAGTTAATTTCCGTTATCGTCACATCTTTTAATATCAAAATTATGAAATCGTCATCCAAATATTGCATCGAAGGCGTAAGCTTTTATTTCTCTTTTCTTCCATTTCTTTCTTTTTGGGGGATCATACCAAGTGTACACGTCAATTTACCATGTCCAACATGTCCAAGCGAAAACTTTTTCCGTTTATATCTTACCGCTTTATGAGGAGAAAAACATATAAGAATCCAAAGTATTTCTACAAGAGAAGCCAGGCAGCAGATAAGTATGTGTTTTGATTTTTCCCATTACAGAAGTGGAATCATATTTTGTATACTGCTAAAGCAATCCATCCTATTCGGGCGACATTCTAAAGGCTGCAATCCCACCTCTTAAACTGTTTTCCAAGGATCAAAACCCTACAGTCTGCCATACTGTGTCGAGATTATTCTCATACATAGTCATTATGTGCCAATAGTCGACTATTGCAGTCCATTGTGTTTGTCAAACAAAACCAGTAAAGGGTCGAAGAGAAATATTGTTCCTTATGACGCCACGTGAAAAAAAGGGCTACGTGCCTGCCTTCACTTCGAAAATGGGGGCGCCCAAAGACCTTTCATTTTCTTTCCTACAAGATTCGAGTCAATATCAAGAGTAACAGGTAAAGTTAATGAATCCCTCATTGTGCTGAAATGTTGAACAAACAATTTTTTATGCTGCAGATATCACTACTGGATAACCTATATTCACATGAAGTACGAATAATAAACCTCGTCCTGCGTGGTTAAATTACCAGGACATGTTATTTATTTTTTCGAACAGTAAATCTGAAAGTCAGAGGTAAGAAATGGATCGTTGGTCTACAATTAAATAACAAGTATATTTCGTTTATCCGAGTGACTGGATTATTATATGATGAGATGAAGACTGGTCAAACGCTTTTGAAGATAAGCAAGCGAACTAAAGCAAGCAAATTTGTAACGTTTCTCAAAACAGGAAATGCTTTTATAATATTCACTTCTTTTTTTAAAGATGTGTCTTCTCTCTAGATGCACGTTTTGACGTTATAGATTGCGAAGCATGACTATTCTGCATGAAAAGAGGACAATTACCTTAAAGACACACTGCCGGCAAATATCTAGAAAATATCTTCACATGATTCTAAGCATTCAAACATGCTAATAGAATGAAATGGTACCTTCCACCAACAAGCTGATCAATAATATTACTTTAATGTTCAAAGAATAACAATAAAATGTATTCATACGTTATCGGTGAAGTAGAGGCTTTCCTCAAAATCTGAAAGAAATGAATATCTGCCTGCTAAAGCCTTACCGTTGGCTTGTCTTTGTAATAATAATAAAACCAGAAACATCATCTCAGTCGATCGATATGATTATTCTTTCGATAATCCGCTTCATCCTTCCTTATCCACAATAGCCGATGTTTTATCGAATATTTCTGAAAGAATACCCTTTTTCAGTTATTGTTTTTGTGCATCTGAACGGCATAGTTCATCTTCAAGGTGAAAAGGACAGGGACATACGGATAAGTCATGAATAGTCATACCCAGATTGAATACAGACACCTGCAGGGTCTTACATTTAAGTATATAGTAGTGTAAAGTTGTGTGAGTGGGCTGTACATGTGGGTGACGGATATTATGAGTATGCATGGTATTGGATGCCACTAAGGAGAGGCTTCGTGATAGAAAAAGTTGAAATGCTATGCCCAGATTTCGCACTGGAGACTTGATTCTTCAAGTGACAGTGAATGAAAGAATATCCTAGATATCGGTAGATTTTTTTTTCAATGCACTGGTATATTTCGTTTGTTTTTTAATAGGTTTAATAGGTTTCAGGTCATCGAATATTGCCTGCTCTCGTGAGCGATGAAAATAAAGGGTTATTCTAAGTCCTCAAACTGAAGACAATAGGAAAAAGAACATGCTCCCTATTCCTTTTGTAACAGCCTCCAGACGATAGCAAATCCGACGTCTTTATTTATATGAAACCTACCTTCAACAAACCCAAATATGCAGATTGGATCTCCATTCATTCAGTATCAAACCTTGGCAAAAAGCGATCAAGTGCCCACCTTACTGAATGTAATTTACATTCGAAAGCTACGCGCTGTGTGCTGATTCGTATGTTGATGCCGAGAAGTGGGGCAATATCCCTAAGGCAAGACGGCTATTTATCAACTTTGGTTGTTTCTTGGACAAACTTTTTTCCATTGCCATTTGCTCAGTGTATTCTCAAAATACTTTGGCTTACTCTAACACAGTTCTATACATATCATTCCAAATTTATAAACCATTCTCTTAAGATTTTGTGTAATTCAGGTTCTTGAACATTAACATATAAAACGAAAGGAAGGAGGGTAAACTCATGAATTTTCATCACTCTAAAGTTTAAAGAAACCTATAGTCTCGGGGGAAGAAATCTTATGTCGATAATATGTTAGATACTAATATTCAAAGTGCGTTGAAAACATTTACACCTTTCGGTGATATTTCGGCAATCAAACCCAGATCCCTTTTGTATCAAAACAATCTATTCAGCATTTACACTGATTTCAGCGATAGTTATGTCTTTGGTGATCTTTGCCAACTTTCAGTAGTAGATTTCCCTCTTTAAATGCTTTTATCAAGAGTGGGGTTTGTCACCTTTGATTTCTACTCGAAATAAAACAACAAATACTCCCGAGAGATTTTGTGTTAGTAGGAAAGGAAATTGTCTTTTTCCTTCTGTAAATATGATCCGCTAATGTAAGAACACATGCTATAGGGGCGTCTTGCTTAACTAAACAGAGCCGTGATGAGTTTAAAATGTGGCCCGTTTTATTTACACGGGTAAGAGGTTAGAATTGAGTTTGCAACGATCTTAACACTCCCTCAAGGAATGGCTGCTGTGTTCACATTTACGTTTATTTCGTCGTATATGACCAGACTGGGGGGGGGGGGGTGTTTCACACAGACTAAGACTGACTCAAATCACACTTAACTATGGTAGGCCATTCATGCCACAGTTTGTTTTCACTATCGGTCTCTCAATGGATGTGAAAATCATGGGCACAAATTTGCAGAACTCACCTTTCTTGTTTTCTTCATATTAATGAACTATAAAAAAAAATGTCAATTCTGCAGATTTATGACCATGATTTTCAAATCCTATGCGAGACCCGTCACCCGTGGTGAAAAAAAAAAATTGGCATGAATAGCCAGCCATAGTTAAGTGCGATTTCAGTCAATCTTAGTCTTTGTGAAACACCCCCTGTTTCGATTGTGTCCTTTCATTATCATTTACTGCCAACGAAAATGCATAATTTTTTCGAGCAAGAAGTTGTAAGAAGAAAAGGGCGTATATAGAGCACCGAAGCGATGACGTCACAAAAAACTTTTTTTGGAATTTCAGAATTTCGGATACCATGTCTCGATGGAGCATGATGAAAAGCATCTACAGCCCAAATTTTATGGGAATTGGCTCGTGGGGACCCGATATGAGGCCACATGAATACCTACCTACCCCCATTGAAATCAGTGTAAATTGGCCTGCATGGTTCTAAACAGTTATGAACCAGGCCAATTTACACTGATTTCAGTGGGGATAATTAGGCATTCATGTGGCCATACCTTGGGCCACTGTGAACCGATTCACGTCAAATTTGGTGTGTGGAGGCTTTTCATCATGGGCTGCCGGAATATAGTCATGAAAATACTCAAATGCAAAAAACAAAATTTGATGATGTCACACTTCGGTACTCTATTGGACAAGGACATTAGCAAACTAAAGCAACGCTGGAAACCGGAAGGCAATTTTGATCTTGCTGGCGCCTCGTATAACTTTGGTCATGCGCGTCCATGTGTTAGGAAAGTTAGTTGCACCGATAGCAAGCAAGGTCCCTCTGTTTCCATACTTCCATACTTAAAGGCATTGGCTTACTTTGTGAGCAGCTGATTTAAAAAATTGTCAAACTAAGATGAAACATGTGTATGAGTACTTGTATTTATACTCAAAAACCCTGAAACCAACCATAATTTGGAAGGAAAAGCTGTAAGTTAGACGCAAACCGCGATTTTATTAGCTTTCGTCTCGAGAGACACTGAACTAAGAGGACCGTTTGCGCGAATTCAAAAATACCGTTACTTGCCTTCCGCCGCGTGATACGTCAATACCATAGAGTTATATAAACCTAACGTATTTAACTCTATGGTCAATACACACAGTGCGGTCCGTTGAGTCATGTGCGCATGCGCACTCCTTACGGTGGGTCTATGCAACCGACCCTCGTATATTTTTCAAACATTGGTTCACATTTCTAATATTTAAAAATACTTCCCGTGGATATTATGCTCTGAAACTTTCACACTGGTATTTTTACACTATAACTCTAATGTTTATCCCATTTTTAAGTAACAAAATGAGATTTTTTTAAAATCATAACAATGTTAGCCAATGCCTTTAAGTTGGACTTAAAATCATGCATAAGTGCCAATGCGCATTCGGTATTTAATGCGTAATCTCATTGATCTGTTGAGAGACTTTCCAATAGTGCGCGTCCCCTGAGCATGATCTGACCAATGCGATGACATAGCACGCAACTAGAAATTTAAGTACGAATTTAAGTCAAACTTAACTCTTTGTGAAACGCCCCCCCCCCGGATCCGCTACGTTTAAATTAAATCACGCAGATATCACCACGTGAACGTGAACGTGTTTATCTTCAGCTATGAAGACGTAACACCAATCTAGTAAGAGGTTCATATTGTGCCATCATTGAAGAACAAAGTGACTTTTACGCAAATATTGAAATGAAACGAGTCGTTTCTACTTGACACTTTTATCTAGATGTTGAAGAACACACTGAAAGAAAGAAATGACACAAATAAACATATATCGCAACGACTTTCACGATATCACCTAGGGGGCAATTTTAATATTTCATTACTTATTCAAAAGAAACCATTTTGGGATTACAAAATACATTTCAATAGGTGTTGGACGAGGCTAATTCTTTGAAAGCCTGCACATTCGGTTAAATTAGTAAGGAATGGAAATCAGCAATCACCAATGACATGTCATCAAAAGGATTTTTCATTTTAAAAAAATCTGACCTGCATTCTCTTTAGTAAAAAAAAAAAAACTCTCCAATTCATAGTGATAATCTCTGAAAGTTGTCCATGGGGACTTTATGATACATGTATGTCCTAAGTGAATTTTTCATACTGAATGATAACAAACGAATAACATGCTCTCAGATAATAAATAGGTCATCAGGATTTGACACCTTGCCCCTTGTCCAATAGAGGTTCACACTAGGAAATGTAGAGATGCATCCCTCAAGTGCCCCTATCTCTAACTAAACCTGTGCCTTGTAGATTTATCAAATGCATCAGAAAACCATCAGACCTGGGGCGATAACTCGCATTGCTCTCAATAACTTAAAAGGTCGTAAGGGGTAATTTGTCTTGTGAAAAAAGCACCTTAACGAGACAGAGGTCAGTTCTTTGGTAATATGGGGAAATCAGAGACATTAGAAAATGCAGGATAGCTACATCTCTCCTCCACTTTTCATTCAAACTCATTTCAACGAAAGGACGCTCTCTGAACTGTGAATGGGTAACTATATCAGATTACCCATTGGAATGATTAAATTGTCACATCTGAAATCGAAATATTTCGATAAAAAAGGAATTGCAGCGTTCCCATTCATGAGCTCGAACATTCGTGTGAGAGGGGCAATGTAATAAAGTGGTGATCGATCAATAGCTGTCTAGTTGCCATGGCGATGTTTCACTCAAAAAGCGAGCAAAGCATTACTTGATGATGAGGATATTTTTTTTAATGAACATCAATGTCTTTTGTTGTACATAGAATGACGTTGATACTGGCTAATAATCTAATTGGTTTGAGTGGATATTGTACATTCAGGATTAAATGTTAAAATGTTTGCTGCTAAGTCTCACTAAAATTGTAATAATATCTAGGAGGCATTTGGACAGACAGAAGGCAAGGCAAGGCAAAGACATTAAATTACAAGACAAATTACTCTCACCTACATCCGTAGTACATTTTAGCAAGGGTAAATGCTGTGTTTAAAACGGACTTGGAAATATGCGTCCGCCATTGGTATTAACATGTGAAAAGATGTATCATTTCTTCTTGATATTTCATATCTAAAACTTTGTTTTTGAAGTCTGATTTTTGCACGAACGGAAGGATGGACAGTTAAAAAAAAAGTATTTCTTAAAATCTTATTTTCAATAAATGGCACTATAAATCCCCAGGATCATGCCTGCTTTTGACAGAGTCACTTGACATAGGGTTAACACGTAAAAACAGGGATTTTAAGATTGATTATTGTTCTCCTATTACTACTTTGAATTTATTTGGAATGTAATTTACATGTAATTTGAGACTTTGGAGAAGATTAGTAAAGGCTCAAAAAATTCAAAGACCACCCATAAATTTCGGGGAATCATGCTTTTGACCTTAGAGCTGCCATGGGCTAACACGCAAAAACAGAGAATTTGAAATGATTTTAATCCCCTAACGTTTATTTGAATTTATGGATGAAGTGATTTACATGAAATTTCAAACTCTGAAAATGTATAATTAAGACTCCATGAGTCAAATAGACCCCTCATAAATCCCCGGGAAAATGCATATTTTTTACCAAAAAAGTCTCGCCTGCCATAGGTTTACAAGCAATTTTCAAATGATTATAGTTCCCCTATTACTACTTTGAATTTCTTTCAAATGTGATTTACATGTAATTTGAGACTTTGGAAAAGATTAAAGGCTCTAAAAAAATTCAAAGACCACCCATAAATTTCGAGAACTATGCATGCTTTTGACCCACTAGCTAGCTGCCTTACACAAAAAAGGGGAATTTGAAATTAAGTTAATTCCCCTGGCATTTATTTAAATATATGGAAAAGGTGGTTCACATGAAATTTCAAACACTGAAAATATATAACTGAGCCTCGAATTAGTCAAATAGACCCCCATAAATCCCCGGGAACGTGCATGCTTTTGACCAATTTTTGTAATATAATACTACACGTGAAAACGTTTGTTGTTATCCATGACGTGATAATGGGGTGTGTACCACGTACCATGTACTACAATATGTACGCGTGCTTTATTTCGGTATAAGACTTCTTCGTATTCACTGGTATTAATATTCTTTGGGCAATGTAAACTGCAGATTTTCCAAATTGAGTTTGATCAATCGCAACTTTGATTCTCCTCGGGCTTTAATACTGGAGAAGATTTTCCCTTTAAATGTTTCATAGGATATTCACCTTAGAGGCTACTCTCAGATGTGTCAGACAATAATACACATTTCCAGCAAGAATTGCATAGGAATGATATTATCTTATATCAGTCGTGATACTTTGACACTATTAAAGTAACTCTAAGCATCCATTTTGATCGATGAGATAAGAACAAATATCGGTCCGTTTTTAACCATATCCAGTGCAAAACATGATGATATGAAAAGATAGATAGCTACTCCAAATAGGCAAACGTTTTCAGAGTGTAGAATCAACGGGAATCCAGTGGTTTGAGTTTGTTTGAATTCCCTGCGGCTGGGTTATCGAATGAGTTTTTCCACCCTTTAGAAATGTGCAGGGATGTACTGTTTTCTTGTTTTTCCCAGCTTCTTATCTTCAACAATGTATCAGGATGGAAAGATTTTAGAAAGCGATACGGACACTTGAAGCGCTGTAACAATAATAAGGAACTATCTGTGAGTGCCTCTTGACTGGGTTTTCTTGTTCTTTTGCCCCCCCCCCCCCCCCCAAAAAAAAAAAAAAAAAGAAATCACCTTCCATTGACACGTAAAAATCTCCCACTGTCGCATTTCAAAGCACGAAGCAGTTGTAGACGGAAGCCCCTTTGGCGGGAATTCTACAAGGTTTCGGTTGAATCTCTTTTGCTTGTCTTTACAATCATTAAGCTTCATTCGACTATTTACAGTACAATAAGAAAATTTGCAGCAGAGCGAAAATACCGAATGAGCAAAATATACGTTTTGCTGAAAAATGTGAACTTTTGCAATAAGCCCACTGGTCTAAGAAACATAAATCCTCAGTAGAAGAAACAAAGATAAAGAAAGGAAGCAAGAATGAGGTGGGGGAGAGGAGGGTGCGTCCAGGCAACACAAGTTAAAAATATACCCTCAAAGAGTGTGTCCTGGTTTTTTTTTCGTTAGTTTGTTTGATTTGGATACGATCCGCTGGGTGTATCTTCCAACTACGCGACTTAGATCAACATCGAGTCAACCTCACTCTCTGCTTAAAGATAGGTGCCAAGAAAAACACGACTTTCGTAGTAACAGCCCTTATTTCTTTTCCATGTATGCTAGGCTTATAGACGTGAAAAGGAACTCATAACGCTTGTTAGCAGCCAGAAAGGAGTTAACTCTTAAATATGAAAGAAAAAAAATGAAATATTTAGTGTCCTTCTGGCTCATAGCATTACCCTTAAAAAAAAGTGAACGCGTTCACTCCGTTAGGGGTGAATTTCAGAAGAGTGAATTAAGAGTAAAAATTTGATATGCACTTTATTCACTCTTTTAGGGGTGACCTCAGTGATCACTCAAAATTGCTGAGTGATCACTGAGGTCACCCATCAAATAGTGAATATCACAATTTTTATTCTTAATTCACTCTTAATTCACTCTAAATGCACTCTCTTCAAGGATCCCCCCCCCCCTCCTTTAACAGAGTGAACGCGTTCACTTTTATTTTAAGAGAGTAAGGTTTATTCGTGTATCGAGTACGAACTCTTAGGCCCAAATTTGCAAAAGACGTTTTAATTTAAATCATGGTCTAAATCTATCTCCATAAGCGTATTGTCCAATATTGGCGGGCAGTTATGCGCTTTTATACGTTCACTTACCATTATCTATGCATATTTACTCTTATACTCTTATTTTATTTACATAAAAGATGGTTTCATAGGCGGCGATCCGGGGGGGGGGGGGGAACGTATCCCCCTCTCGATTTTTAAAGCTGAATATTTTAATTTTTCTATTTTGAGTCAGGCGACCAAATTTAGACCAACCACTTAAATATTATTTTTTCAGTTCAATTCAAAGAAACATTTTCTTCTTCCACTTGACTTGCAAGAGTTAACAATCTTTTTACAGGCCTAGAGTGTATTTTTACGGCAAAATGAGGCTTCCTTGATCATTTTTTGCGGTTGTTTTTTAGCTCGCTCGCTTCGCTCCCATCGCATAATAACGATCATCCCCCTTCCACTTCTCGAACCAAATTTTCGAGTGTGACCTTCGGTGTTTCCGCCCCCCCCCCCAACTCGTTACATGCAATCACCGCCACTGGATGGTTTCAATATATACCTCTTTTTTGAAGTCGAGCCTACGTCATTATTTAATACTGGTAGATTCACAAAACTCGGTGCAATGGCATTTACAGGATAGTGATTTTTTGCAACCCGTTAATACCCCTTAAAGGCATTGGTTAACATTGTTATAATTTGAAGGGGAAAAAACCACTCATTCTGCTACTTGAAAATGGGATAAACATAAGGGTTCTAGTGTAAAAATACCAGTCTGAAGTTTCAAAGTGTATTATCCACAGGAAGTATTTCTAAATATTAGAAATGTGAATCAATGTTTGAAAAATATATCGGGTCGGTTACACAAACTAGACGTAAGAAGTGCGCATGCGCACATGGCTCACCGGACCGTACTGTGTGTATTGGCGTATCACGCGGAGAGAGGCAGATAACGGTATTTTTTAACCCGAGCAAAATGGTCCCCCTATTTACAGTCTCTGAGACCGAAAATAATAAAAATCGCGGTTTGCGTCTTACTAACAGTTTTTCATTCCAAATTATGGTTGGTTTTTTAAAGTTTTTAGTACAAATACAAGTACTCATACACATGTTTCATATTAGTTTGAGAATTTTTCAAATCGGCTGCTCACAAAATTAGCCAATGCCTTTAAGAAACGTAAGTCATAAATCAATCATTCTCATTAGTATCCATAATAGAAAACATCCAAAAGTCGATACGATCGACCATATGTTTGCCATACAAAATACAAGGCCAACGAAATGTTATCAAATTTAATTTGTAGACTGTTTGGGGCAAAAATACCAAATCTCAACTCTCATCTTAACTAACAAAAACATTAAAAGTAAAAACAAAATCAAAAAAAAATTAAAAAAAAAACAGAATACGATGATGATACAGGAACATTTGGAAAAGAGCTAGAGCTAGGTAGCTAGATAGATAGATCGATAGATAGATAGATAGATAGATAGATAAATAAATGTAGATAGATAGATAGATAGATAGATTAGCCGGACTTAACTTTACTTAGCACTTTTCATGAATATATCATATCTTTCTCCTTCGCCTTGCGAAATTATTCTAAAGATTAACAAACACCATGAACACTGTAGTGTATCGCTATCCTATTACTTTTTTTTCTTCATTTTTCCTTGGGGAAACACTGCATAAACGATGCCATACCCAAAAAAACGTTCACTTTTTGCAAAACCAGTGTAGAAACAAGACGCCATCGAAATGATTGTGGTCGGATAATTTGATTGATATAATGTACATTTGTGTTACTGTAGCGAGGTAAACGTATCAATTGTCACTGCAATTCTTATCAGGGGAAGGATGGATACTGAAAACGTTCATAAGAAAATGGGGCCATGATTTCTGGTAAGCAAGTTATAATCATATTGAACATGCACCTGATACATCGCCTGATAGGCAAGTCGCAGCATCCCTTTGATAAAGCCCTCCCCCCCCCCCCTATTGCGCCCTCATCAAGTGTATTAGAGGTAATATAAAATTCCATGAGTGTTTTTATTGGGGGTAACACTGTTCAAGGAACTAAGTGTCCTAGAGGGTATCCATCCGGGGCCTATTGTCCTATGTTGTTGTTTTTTAGGGGGAAGGTTGGGGATAGCCGACCGGATAAATATTGAATATGTTAAGCCATACACACGCTGTTCCGATCATCAGCAGGATTAGTGTGTTACTATCATTGTAATATGTTTTAGTCATATTAGTGCATGATCCATAGTTTACCTTTGATTGAGTGAATACAACATGTAGATCGCAAGAATTGCGGCTTTTTAAAAGTCTGTTTTAGTCATATTAGTGCATGATCCATAGTTTACCTTTGATTAAGTGAATACTACATGTAGATCGCAAGAAACCATAAAGGCAGCAGCTAGCAGTACGGTTACCGTTACCATGGTTACCACTCCTTTTAGGCCCGAACTACTTCTGTCTCTTACAAAATTCGCTACTAGATTCTGATGATGTAGTTCTGAAAACCCAAGGCAAACGTTTTATCGTCTTTTATCTAATAAGAAGGGGGGAGTGCAAAACCGACTATCTTATTGGAAAGGCTACGATGCAGTTTCTTTTGACAATAATCATTTTTCTCTGACAAATCAATGACAATAATACTTTTGTAAGCTGTTTTTATCTTTTCTTTTTGAAGTATAATTATACTGTACAACCTTCGTGCAATTTTCTTTACTTTCTTCTCATTATTTTTTATTTACAGCGCTCAACAATAAAAGTGCCAAGAAATTAACAGAACGAAGTACATTTCGAATGACGTTTGCCACATTTTCCGTTAGAAATAAGATTTGACTTTGACAGAAAATAGTACAAGCCGTAATAGTAATGATATGTATTTTTTTCTTTTATTATTCCCATCTTGATTTTTTACATGTCATCTGAATAACTTGAGCATGCTGAAGGAATGCCAACGCTTGATACCTATACCTTTTTTTCATGAATTATTCAGATGGCATTCTTATTGCTTCACGATAGTTGTGAATGTATTTATTCATGTACATATCAATTTGTAAATTGGATTTTCCAAAGGCCTGTACATACAAATACCCTGAACAGTTATCCTTTGTCAGTTTGTGTTACATTCCAATTGTAAATAAAGATGATATATTTTGCATCGTCGAATGTAACGAGAAACCAATAAATTCGTCTTTGTCGTAATTCAGTTGTATGTCATGTCTCTTTTTTAAACTAAGGAGTCTAATGGAATAAATTTCAAAGGTTTAAGGGGCAAATCGCCCTTTCACCAATGTACCTTTTCCCCTAAGAGAGAGAATGGAACGGAATTGAATTGGCAATGCAATAAATGGAACTTGTTTGGTGAAAAGGAAGAAAGAAACAAACTGAACGACAAAACTTTAAAGGTAGAAGGGAAGCTTTGTATAATGATAAAAGTTTGTGTCAGTCACAACTTATGTAAGGTGAAATCGACAAGGTCCGAGTTGATATAATAGTACCCCCCTATAATTGAATATTGCACACAACCAATAAAAATGAAACCATGTCAAGCTAATATGAAACGTTCATGTAATCACATATATTATAACATGGTATTTTACAGTAAATTTGCTCACAATCGATAACAATTAAACTTGAACGAAGCAATAACAAAAATGTCTAAAGGCATTCTGAAGAAAATAAAATGAAACAAAACCGAGCAAACCAAAGAGGAGAAAACATTTTCCAAAAAAAATCATCCATCGATTTCATCCATCATTCTAAGAAAATTCTTAAGGCAATATGAGAAGACACAAATAGACACAAAAACATGCAAACAACCAAATCTTACAGAATATACTTGCAGAAGATAATATATATATTTATATTTATATTCATATCTAATATTCCTGCATGCATACGTTCGAGACTGAGAGCAAAAGCGGCAAGCTGACATTGTCGTTCCATTTTCATATCATACATGTATGTATACCTGAAGTTATCTTCACGTAAGACACGTAAAACGAAAACTTCCAAGGAAATTGCTTCTCGATTTGTCCGCATTACCAGTTAAATACAAGCAGTATGAATAAACGAATCAATTCATAGATGAAACAGGGAGATGTATGAATGGTTCTTTATCAGAAAAGGGCCTTTTTACTGGATTAGGCGGAAGTCCGCTTTCTCCGTGGGATTGCAATTTAAGCAATACTGTTGCATATTGTTACTTTCATAAGACATGACATCATCCTGCTTGGCAATGCAATGCATAATTCCTTACATTCAGTTATGGAAGTATCTACTCTAGACGTCATTTGTTTAGCTTGATACTTCAGAAAAATGAGGAGGAGGGGTAAAAGGAAGAGGAAGATAGAAAAAAAAACAGGGAAATGAAAAACTACATCTTTTCATCAAGGTTCTATCCCATACAGCTTACGCATTCTACAGACAGACCCTTGGAGACAAGGTGCCTGATCATTGATATGTTATAAATTTATTTCTATCTCCTTCAAACATCTGCTCATGCATTCCCCATCTCTCTCTCTCTCTACCTCTTTGTCTCTCTCTCTCTCTCTCCGTCCCCTCCCCTCCCCTCTCTTTCTCTTAATATATCCTCTCACCTCTTTCTCTTCTTCTCGATGTCCTGATACATGCTGAGAATATTTCAGTACTTTTCAGTACGTTTACCCCCCTCTCTCTCTCTCTCTCTCTCCCCTTCCTCCCTCTTTCCTCTCTCTTTCTTCTTATCTCTCTCTGCTTTGGGCGTCAATCAGGAGGGGGCTATACAAGGGGTCACGTCTCCCAAATTTTAAAGGGTGGGGTACACAACAGGGCATGTCCCCCAAATTACCCACCTGAAAAGGCCAAAGACCTTTGCTTTTCTTGTCAGCGAATTTCGAGGATAGTACCCCACCCCCCACCATTATGTAGCTGATTGACGCCCCTGTTTTCTGCATCCTCCTTTAGTCTTCTTCCCGACGTCACAATGACATTTTAGTAATTCCATTGGTCCTTCACCTTCGCTTTTCTCTCTCTCTCTCTCTCTCTTTCTATCTTCCCTTCTTTCTTTGTTATTGTCCAATTACAGTGCACTACAGTATTTTCTTCTCTATTATGCGCCACACGAATGATTTTTTTGTTCTTGTTTCTGCTTTGCTTTACTTTGCTTTGCAACGCACACATCATCATCCCTTCGTAACAATAATGCACAGGGATATCAATAATCTTGCTGGGTATTTGATGCAACTGGAATGAAGTATAAATACAAAGCAGATAAAGTAATAATCCCCATCATGCCCATTGAAGGGGCATGTTTTCCATTTCAGTACACGTCCGGGAATATGCCTATCCCAGCAAACATACATACAGCGTTATGCGCAACTCACACCTCAGTACACGCACATGCCCCCGCGCACACGCACTGATCCGGGCACTTTGCCGGGTGCGGACACTCATCAATTCGACGTTTGACTTCAATCTGTTTTAACTGGATTGGGGTTTTTTTTTTTTTCATTTCTTACAAAGAAGATGCAAAGCCTTTGACCATGATATTTCATACACGTGATCAGTATAGTATACATTTCGACCCTCGAAAGTTTCCAAAAATTGCAAATGCAAAATGGATCCTCTACTTTTAAAATGAAATTTATCATGGAGGAAAAAAACTCTCACCTATCATGTCTATCATGCCTTACTAACCTCTATACACTAATCGTACATGGAGAAAAGCAACTAAAGCTGGAATAGTTAATACTGTTTTGAAAGTTTTCACATTAATCACAACCACCCTATCATCGGTTTATAACCGCTTGGTCTAATGCCATTTGGTCTAATTCCCAAATCGTCTAACGCCACTATGGTAAAACCCATTTTGTCTACTATCAATTTGGTCTAATTACCGTTTGGTCCAATCATCAATTGGTCTAATACTCGCTTGGGCTAATTGTCATGTTCGTTTACTTTGTCTACTTAGTTTTCCTCATTTTATCTAATGACCAGTTGATCTGTTACCGTTCGGCTAATCAGGCAGATTGAGTGGTGAATGACCAAGTGGGTATTAGACGAATCAGGCATTGCCTTACTGGGAATTAGACGAAATGGTAAATGGGCTAAGTGGCAATTAGACCAAATGCCTTAAGACGAACTAGTGGTAGATGAAATGGGATTAGACTATGTGGGGTGAGACCAAACGGGCATTACACAAAGTGGGATTAGACTAGTTCACAATTCACCCTAACATTCATCTATGTAGGCCTACTCACAAGAAGACTGACCACTTCCTTGCACTATTTTAGGAATCAAGCAATCAAGCAATCAAGCAAACAAGACCAAAAATGCATAAATACCATGACTACCGTTTGAATTACCAGAGGTCAGTCGATTTCAATCGATAGGCAGGATATGAAGTTTCAATAAATGTCCGTATTTAGCATGTGTTTAGGTTCACAATTTATGACACTTCAGGCGTTTCCTTTGAAATCGATATTCACAGTGTGAGTGCACTTTTTGATCGAATAGGGATAAAAATGTCCTCAGGTGTCCAATGAAGATTATTATCTTCTTGTATTACAAACAAATATGATCGAAATTTTATTATTATGAAATCGAATGAATAAACAACGCGGTCAATTAGAACAAGTTAGAAGTACATGTACTCACCCTGTACATAATCAAAATGGTTGCCTTCAGTATAGGTGATTGATTTACCTTTTATCGTCCATACCTTATTTTGATACCCTTGTTTACCATACACCGTCTGTTTTTAACCCCAATTCCTTTTCTTAAGGTTTTCTTTACCTCACCAAAATGTTCAATTCTTTGTTTATTTCTTTCATTTAATACGACTTTGTTTTCTTCATTTCCTTCTCCCACACCGACTGTCTTTGTTATCGGGTAAGAAAAATCTATTATGACAGACAGGTTTATTGTAGTCTCATCGATAACACTCGAGTTCCGTCCACCTTGCATCCACCTTGGAAAGGTGGATGAGATGTCATGGAAAACGGAATCGCACATTTTCCGCTTTTAGCTCGGATATCACGCTTTCATCATGATCTTGCTTAAAGAGATGCTTGTGTTCTGGAAAAGATGAAGAGGGGTATTTCTGGTTATTAATTTGTAAGAATAGTATAGTAAAAACGTTCCTAGAAAAGGATTGCTTATCAAATTCCTTTACATTAACAATATCACGACAAATAGATGAAGAATTCTGACCAAATATTCATGCAGAAATTTTTTCGTAGGGGGGGGGGGGTGCAAGAATACGTAAAATGTTCAAAGAAACACGAAAGCGAGGGGGCGAAGCGACCAAGCTGGTCATGAGGGCGCTTTTGCATTTTTGAAAAGGCAATTGAATGATCTAGTGCACACTTACATGCCTTATTCACAGAGTTAGTGAGAGTTGAGCGGGTCAAACACATATTTTCTTGATTTTCTATATCTTGTATTAAAACAAATAAATTATTGCATTTTTTTGCAAAAGCTCTCTCACAATCTTGTATATATTCAACAAATAGATTTGATTATTTTAAAGACCTATTCATTACTGAGTTAATGGTTAGTATAATGTGTTATTGATTCCATATTTTCTGAACATTCTATGGATAAATTTGGATTGGATTGGTTGTTTTTTGGGGTTTTTATGATAAAAAACTAACAATGTATCTCCAAAAATACGGAGAAAGACAACACTTAAGGAGATTGACAGTTTCATTTGCTTCTCATGTTATCATAAATCCCCTGAAGCATGCTCAGAATTGACTACGTGTACGCGCCCTTCACCACTCTATCTTTATAACACTTGTTTTTCTTATATTTCTATGTTAGTTTAGGTGTGTTTATTGAGGGAACTCGATTCCTAGAAATTAGAAATGGGTACTTGAGTCGCGAACACAAATCGCGCTGACCACGCGTGGTCTCCCTGGAAGTCGTGTTTATCGTCGCGATCTGAGTTCCCGAAACCCTCAAGCCCATGCCCAGCTGCAAGATGACCCGGCAGTGAAGGTCAAATCTGGCGGGCTTATTACTTTTTTATCTCATCCGGCAACAGGAGTCCGAAGTTCCCAAACGAAACGCGACCGAAGTCGCGTTGTGTTTATTGCCACGACTTGAGTCGCCGATCTCGTTTAACGGGTAATCAAATCCCCCTTTTTTGCGGAACTCAAGTCCGGTACGCTAGTTCGGTAATCAAGTCGTCGTCGTGTTTATCGAGGCCACGAGTAAGGTAGTTCGGAACTTGGGTCGCTTATTAGCCTTCTGTTACCCTCAATAAACACACTCTCTGAAAGTCCTACCGTTGCCATGTTTCCTTGTACCTGTTACTTCAGAGTCATCTGGGCCCCGTCGTACGATCGATCTTTGCGATTGATTGCATTGACCACTATGTGCAATCAATCGCAAAAATTTATTGTGCTATCAATCGCTAAGCTTTGTGTTACGGGGCCCTGATCACACTTAACATGGTATTTGGCATGTAAGACACCATACCACAAAAGGAGTGGGTATACTTTAAAGACGCAAGGTCGTGGGCTTTCATGGGGAGTGAATCATAATTTGCTGACACCAGGCTTTGTGAAAAGCACTGGAAATACCTGTAATAGAACTACATTTCTAGAGCACAGCAAAACAAGCTGTCCCACCACAAACATTCTTCGGCCTGCTTTGGGCATTCTCGGGCCAGGAAAAGTGAGATAATGACTTTGCCATATCGGTCAAAGGGTGGAATATACAGAACATTAAATAAGGTCTGTTGGTCATAAAACTTATAGTTATGGACAACACCTGTTACTGGGTAAGCACCCACGGTGTCAAATTCCCCATGAAAGCCCACGACCTTGCGTCTTTAATATGCACACGACACGGCTTTGGACGATAGAGGGGGTGATTGATAGAAGCTTTTAGTGAAGGCGTATCCATTCGTTTCAACCACATATTAGCATATATTTAGTGGACTCCGAGAAGCGTTAAAAGAGTATCATGCCAAGTCCGGCCAATGACCTTTTGTTGCCTGACTTCGCCGCGTTTGTAAGATTAGGACAAATCAGAGATACGGAAAAGGAGATGAATTAAATATCTTGTATCCATGTATCAGGAAACGTTTGGTGACCGAGAAACAGGGACTAATGAACAGTACATTGACAGACCAATTACTTCATTAGATCTCTTCATAGAACATAAGGTGATTGAGGCCAGCCGAACTAGTTTACCTCAATAGACACAATGAGCAAGGTTTTATGTTTTAAAAATTGTCAAATTACTTAGAAATCAAGCCTTTGTAAGAAACGTTTTGTACTTTAATCATTCAGATGCTCATTATGTTCATTGAGGGTGGTAAAACATTTTAAATGCAGGCATACGAGGTGAATTACCACACCTGTAACATATCTAAAAGTGCTCTCACCATGGTTGACATTTCTTAGTTTTCAAAGTTGAATATCTAATCCTTGTATGATGTCGGCCCCACCGTCTTTTTGTTTGCATTTATGTACGATTCACATCGCCAAACTGAACAGTGCAATGATCAAACCGTCTCCGACAATCATGTCTTTAACTGACTTGTAGATTGATTTCCTCAAGGTTTGCATGTTTCGCGTTGTCTATCAATCCTTTGGAACAGGATGACAAGAGTCACATTAAACAGACATGTACGTCACTGAGACAACTAACACTCTGCTGCTGCATTTGAACAGGTTTGCTTGTATTCTTTCCAAACAAGTCTCTGTCAGAACCGTTTCATGCTCTGTTTCTTTAGTATCTGATAGAGACCATTCCCACACGTAGGCCAACTTTCCTTCATTCCAGATTCAGAATTTGCAATACAGGCCTCCTGGAAAACACCAACGATTCCCCGTAATTTTTAAATCGGGGGAACGTGACCCAATGAAAGCTGCATGCACATAATGATTATGCCAGGGGTATGTTCCATTTTGATCTACATGTTCCATTTTGATCTACGAGTTAAATCAAATCGTCCTTACAAGCCCATATGTAGAAAGCCATAACTAAACAAACACACAAGCAAACAAACAAACAAACAAAAACAAATAAAAGAAAAAAATGAATACCTATGAAAATTCCATTCGAGTAGAACAGCTAGCTACTCAGCGGTGACCCGGCTTTATTTGACTAAGAATTGATGAAATAAGATAATTTGTGTATAAGTCTCACTCCAGCATGACATGTCTAGGGGATAACAATGCGACGTAGGGCCTTCGCTCTCTTGATTCAGTAAGATTTGGGGGATGTTTCTACCTATCATCCCCTCCGTTCCCCCCCCCCCCCCCAAAAAAAAAAATCTTCCCCTAACCTTCTTCTCATCCCTCTATTACTCCCCGAGATCCCCCCTCTCTCGCTCTCTCTCTCTCTCTCTCTCTCTCTCTCTCCCTCTCTATCTCTCCCCCTTTCTATTTCTCTCCCTGTCTCTCCCTCTCTGTTTCTCTCTCTCTCTCTCCCCTCTCTCTCTCTCCCTCTCTATTTCTCTCTCTCTTTCGTCATTTAGGCAATGCTTTTACGTTTCTTTCTCGTTACCCCAGATACATTTTATGTAAAATGTGGACAAGGTCAGTTCCCAAAGTGTAAGCTTTTAACGATTGTGCCCCTTTCAATGATATTATTAACATGACATTCATGCAAAAAATAATGCATAAGGCCCTAATGCAGAAGCGCAGCTTAAATAATGATGTGATAAGTCATAAAGTCTGGAGTCTCGCCACTTACGTCTCATGTGCTTGAACCTAAACGTAATTAATGATAAATTCGAATAAGTGGTACATCGTTAAGATGCTACTCGATAATCGGTATCTACTGTGTTTACTGCAATGCATGCGACTCCTTCAGGAGTGATCAATGAAATAGAGGATAAAGACGGACCTCCGTCTCGCATCATCAGGTGTCTCGTGGAGCAGGGAGAATAGCCTCTCAAAATGCTCAAATACCACGTCGCCGACGGAGAAGAGATGGTGTAAAGTTAGACTGATGAAAGACAGTGGTTGGACAGTTATACGCCTGCAATTTCTGTCAGGTATGAGATCTTTTACCACTTCATTGCCATGACAGCGAGTTGGACAAGATGGTGGAAATTGGAATAAGGTGTGCCTCCAGCAATCTACGATTGAAGTCAAGTGGAGGGAGGGTATAGCCCACCGTTCCAACAAACCCAAGAAATTGGCCATGCATACCAACTACTACATGTACTATCACACCTTTTTCTTTCAGTTCTACCAAAGGTCTTCTTACATACTGTAATCAAAGATGAATGCAATAGTAACGAAATGAAATTTCAAAGTCCTATGTGACATCATCATATGACCATTTCTTCCAACGTTTTTTTTTTTTTTTTTTTTCTACGCTTTAAAAGTACTTTTGTTTGAGGGAATGAACATGAGTACATGCAGAAACTACTTCATATGGCCATAGAAGGGTCTTCAATAGATCGAGGAGTAAGATATTGGCCAAAGTGTAGTCATTTTACTAAGGTCGATGGTCGATCTAATCAGCGTTCATGTGATGATGAATGGGAAATTGAGCCTTATCTAGATTAATATTACAGTAATTTCATATTCCACCCTAGTAGAAACACGTGAAAGAATTTTAGAAACCGTATTTCGTGCCATTCATACGATTTGATGTTTTAGACTGCATGGAAGAAGTGTTCACGAAGAATTTTGGAATGATTATCGACCTTTGATAGCATTGAAAATTACTCCATTGCCTACTTGCACCGAGTGGCCCCTGTATTAAGCATAATTATGGGCAGTATGACAATTAGGTAGTCAACAGGTTAAATCAATGTTTCAAAATTGACAATGAATCAGATTAATTCGAGTCGATTGGCCACGGGAATATCGCGGCAGATAGCGACTCGTGACACTCCCCTTTGTTAGAATAACTCATTGTCGTAGAATCTATAGGTGCACTTCTACCCTGAAGTAAAATAATTGAGAATAACGGGTAGAATGAGAGACAATAACCTTTTACGGATTGTAAATTTACGTAACCTTTAATACAATGGAATGCGAGCTAGAGCCGTTTTGAGTAAACATACCAGCGATGGTTTGTTTAATGAATTGGTGACATTTAGGTCCACTATTGAATGTTGGATTTTAACGTAGCTGAAGTTCAAGTGACAATTAGTAAAGAATTTTATATGAATGGAAACCCTTCTAGAGTATTTTGGATAACAATAGGAGAGAGAGGGGGGAGAGGGTGGGGAGAGACTCGCCGAATGTTAATGTTATGTCGCATTATTCAAAGAAACAAGTCAAACAGCAACCAGGAGTGATTAATAAGCATTTTAATAATATGAGTTGAGTTGAGTTAAAGCTTATAATATTTACTTCACTATGTGACCTTTTCCTCTCTGATGATGAGCATTATTAGTAATTATGTGTAGCAGAATATTTCAGTCATCTCGTCCGCTCCACATCTCTCTCTCCCTCTCATGCTCTCTCTCTTTCTCTTTCTCTCTCTCTCTCCCTCTCTCTCTCTCTCTCTTTCTCTCTCTCTTTCTCTCTCTCTCCCTCTCTCTCCCTTTCTCTCTTCTTCATTGTAGACATCATAGGAAGAAACGGTATTCCAAATGTTGCTCGTGCCTTGGCTTAAGATTTGGGAAGAAACATGTAATATGACAGCCTCAGATAAATATGTCATATGACAGCCTCACATAACCCCGAAGCGAACATGAAAAGCCAAGGTGATAAAACTTGACCACCTTCACTCAAATTCCATGCCCTGTACAGTTTTTTTTTTCCAGAATATAACATGACCATCACCGGGGACACAGGGGGCACGTGCTCCCAGAAGCGAATGTGGAAAAGGGGACAGGGGAGAAAGACAGAAATTGAATAATTAAAGGAGAGATGCAGAAGGCAACGTAAAAGAAGGTGAGTTGTGCCCGCTTTACACCCTGATGCCACTCGACTGTTTCGTGGTTTCTTTTGCATTTTACTCACCCTTCTGGACATGCTGGTCGTTGGGCAAAAACACACAAAAGCAAACAAACAAGAAAACATTCCAAACATGAAATCCCCTTACTTTTGTTTTTCAAACTATCTAATTGTCGAAGTGATTTCGAAGGATGGTCTCCCTTTTTAGAAGATTAGTCCCCCTCCCCCCTACACTCAATGACCCAGGCTACACCCCTCATCATCGTCACCATACCAACGCTGATTTCATAAGCATCCCTGGATGATGAGGTCATATACCAGCGCTATGAATAGCATTTTCACAATATGATCGAATCTTGTAGGAATATATTAGATTCAGAGGACAGGCCTGTTTATGAGGTAAAGCATAGTGGAATCAACAAGGTCAGAACTGTTGTGAGTAGGCGGTGATTACATTATGAATCCTTTAAAAAAAAACAGCCGAAAGTAAATACAAGCTTGAGAAAAGAAAACAGAACTTGCTACTCTATTAACCCATTCGTGACAGAGGTCCACATTTTGTGGTTTGGCCTAATATCTTTTGATGCAAAGCCCTAAAAATCATACCAAATACGTGAGCAGAAAGAGCAAAAAATTTTACACAAACTGTGCCCATTTTGGTTGTGTCAATATTTGTTGTTTGATGCTGAAAATTTTTTAAAGGAAAATAAACATTAAAATCCTTAAATTGGCAATGTGATAGAAGGTTTAAACTCACTGTTTTCCCCTGCAAATTGGCAACTTTTTGACTTTCTTTTGAATTTCTGTCAATTTATATTCATTTTAGATACATGACGTTTTATAAGAAAAATGTAGCAATAAAATAAGAATGTTGGTGTTGCCAATTTGAAGAATAAAAGCTGATCAAATTAGGCTTTAAATAATTCCTGTCACGAATGGGTTAAAGTATCATGTGAATGTCTAATTTGGTAAGCTGATTATCAAATTGTTTTAATGCTGCATACATTAATTTCAAATGTATTTTCGTCTTTGCAACATTGCCTCTTTTTCAGGTAGTTCTAACGAACACTTTGCAATTGGCCTGAGTGAGACTGTTTTTTCACATGACATAGCAATTTCTTTATCATTCAACCTACATCCCTCGAAATCGTAACTACCGGAGCCCAGCGATCTCGGGAAGATAATCGTGAGAACGACGTCACCTGAACGCAAGTGATAAATGACTAATCAATAGTTACATGATTCATGGAGCCCAGAGCCACAGTACTGGGCTTCATTTATACATGCAGCAGTTATCTGCCCAGCTAAAAAACCACCAGTCCAAATGGACAATAATTTTCACCATTAAATGTAGAGAGGACGAGAAAGGTAGCTGTGCGTTAATCGTATACCTATTTATCAGTGAAATAAAATGCATATTTCTTGATGAAATGTGCACTTACACTGTGTGCCTTCTTCTGTATTTTTTTCTTCTCGTTCATTAATATTTTGTTCTTATCGTTATTGTCATCTTAAAAGTTGTTGTAGCTGTTGCTGTTGCTTGTGTCTTGCTTCTTTTCCTTCTTCTTCTTAGATCTTTTTTCTTCTTCTCCTTCTTCTTCTTCTTCTTCTTCTTCTTCTTCTTCTTCTTCTTCTTCTTCTTCTTCTTCTTCTTCTTCTTCTTCTTCTTCTTCTTCTTCTTCTAACTGTTTATTCTTGTAGTTTTTTCATTGCACTGTGCCATGGAACTCTGTTCACTGTTTTCTTATTGATATCGAATAAAAATGATATATATTTCACTATTATAACCGTAAAGATGATGATGGTGATGATGATGATAATTATCATCATCTCTGATCGTTGGTTAATTTATTCGGATGACGGTGTTAGATGATGTATAGGAGACTAATAGAGCTGCGCAAAATAACAGGTGATGTTGATCTATTTGAATTCCGTCTTAAACCTCATTATTTTTATATCAATTAACTCAAGCGTGAGGGTCGATGACAGAATCTTCTCTGACCGTCTGGGTTTGCATAGCGTTCAGCAGCGCATGAACAATGCACTGAGCCGGGTATTAGAATACTTGAAGGAATAGAGACTGTTCGATATCCACGAATTAAAGGAAGTTCTGATGGTGAAGGAAAATACAGAATTATAGTA
This sequence comes from Echinometra lucunter, assembly GCA_029962745.1. Taxonomy (NCBI): domain Eukaryota; kingdom Metazoa; phylum Echinodermata; class Echinoidea; order Camarodonta; family Echinometridae; genus Echinometra; species Echinometra lucunter. Next base: position 1,697,551 of record CM057169.1, on the reverse strand, counting down.
CAAAGTAATGATCAAGCTAAGGATTTTGCTTAAAAACATATAGTAACTAAATACGAAGATAATAATTAAAATGAAAAAAAAGGCTTCTTTTTTTCATTGTGCGCGTATGACTATCTATTCTAACTAATTTTCGTCTATGTACATAAACCTGACGATTTGCTATATCTTTCATGGCTCAAGTTTTAATAAATAGTATATTATCATTTAAACGTATGAAAAGATTCCAACACAAAACATGAAAATAAAGCTTGAGATGGCAACAGGGCTATAATAAACCATGTATTTTTTTTGAGGATCATCTGGCATGCATTTTGTATCCGACTGAAATAGTGTTTACATCAATATCTTGCGACAATGCTGCTATGTAGAGCTTCCAAAAAGCTTTCGTTTCTAATGAATTTATGGCGGAAGAGAAACATAAATATTGGTGTAAGAAAACCCACACATCAGTGTGAACCTAACATTCCAAAACAAGAATATGGAAACCAGTGGCTGGTACATGCAATCACATACAAACCACCTTTTATGCACGGCGAATGTGATATTTCTTCCTCGTAGTGTTGATGAAATTAATCCGGTTGCTTTGATTATTGGACTTGCGCTGCGCGTAGAGCGATCTTAGGAAAATCTTTATACAAAACGAATTAACGGTATACGCCTATCTAGTTTTTTTTTTTAAATGGTGTTTATCATGTTTGTATTAAAGGTGCCAGAGATTTGAAATATCTTTTTTGTTTGCAGACGTTTAATGTTGTCACCCTTCCGTGGACTGTTTTACAGTTTGAGGATTTTCCCTGAAAGGGAAATTTATAAACATATCAATTCCAATCATATAATCACTATATCGCAACATGACACCCTTACCATTTCAGCCCCCAGTCCGGATCTACATCAAACTTGGAAAGTGTGATTTTAACAAAATTCAAGCTAATCAAACTATTCCAAAGCGTACCTCACATGAATGCCCTTACGGTGGTGAAATTATTTTTGTAATAAAATTCATATTACAAATAGACTATGGACTTTTGGACGAAGTACGGCATAAAACTCGTGATTTAGCACTCTGTTCATCCGCTATCATTTTGAAAATATTATCATCTAGAGGCGGGAATGACAATCACGGAGGCGTCACACGCATGACCATAAGCAAGTTAGATCGATAAAAAAAGAAGATCGACCAAGTAGGGAAAGAAGCCCAGAAAACCTAATAAACCTAGGCGACACGTGAACATTTGATAGGTAGCCATAAAGACACCCAATCTTCAGGCTAAACGCATTTGCATCCCAGCGTTCAGATCAAAAGACAATTGTTGATAAAACGACACTTCTTTAGAGGGACGAGTTACAAGAAAATGACCTTTTCAGATCTCTCTCTCTCTCTCTCTCTCTCTCTTTCTCTTATTCTCTCTTTTTATTTTTCTCTCTGCTGAATTGTGACCACAAACAATAGTCTTGTACACCTCTTATTAGAAATTGCTGGGGGTGGTTGTTGTTGTTGTTTTTTGGCTGGTCATCTCAACCGATTTCATTAAAGTAATTTGATTTACTCTCATCAAACAAACTACAACTCGTCTTATGACTTAGTGCTAAAACAACTCCCGAATATGCTTGTTTCCATGTTATCCTCGAAAAATATGGCTCATACAATATCATGCTTTCCTCTCCCTATGGTTAAATGTTTTTTAAGTATTAGATTAAGGACATACACAAATTATTTGTTATATTTTTTATGAATTTACAATTGTTTCTCAAAAGTGAATGAAATAGAAACCTTTGTCATTCCTGATTTATGTATTTTGCTCTTTTGAAAGTTTATTTATATTCTTTAGAATTACAAGTCATGTTTACAATTATTTGAGGGATCCACATTCTACAATCGCTTCATTTTCACACGTTTTCTTTAAAAAATGAACCCAACATTTTAGTTATACTATACATTGTTGCATTATGTATATTCTTTCTTTTATAATTCAGGTAATGGAAAATGTATCATATATTATGAATTGATTTATATGTTTGAATGTTTTTCTTAATGATATTAATATTGGTGTTTGTTTGTTTTTTGGAAATGGAAATGAATTGAATTAAATTGAATTGAAGTGAACTGGACTGAAATGAAATGAACTGCATTTAATTTAATATAAGTACCAAATGATATGAATATTTTCCCGAATGCTTTTACATGATAATCCTATCGAATTTGCTTTCATTTGGAAGCATTGCTATCAGTTTATTTCTGTATTCACGGTATTGTGTCTTGGTGTAGTGGATTATTCAATTGACTCTAAGTCAGAAGGTTCATGGCTTCGAAGGTCTTTTGGCAAGATATTGATACTCGTTTGCCACTCTCCACCCAGGTGATGGGTACCCGATAAGCTTGAGCAATACCTTTTGGCCGCCAAGCTATGACAAGGCTAATAATGCTGAGTACTATGAGCGTTTTGACTTGAAGAACCTCAGCGCTATTACAAGAAGAAACCATTATCATTCCTCTTCTCCTTCTCCTTCTCCTTCTCCTCCTCCTTCTCCTTCTCCTTCTCCTTCTCCCTCTCCTCCTCCTCCTCCTCCTCCTCCTCCTCCTCCTCCTTCTTCTTCTTCTTCTTCTTCTTCTTCTTCTTCTTCTTCTTCTTCTTCTTCTTCTTCTTCTTCTTCTCCTCTTCTACGTCTTCATCTTCCTCGAGTCCTCCTCTCCTTCTGTTATTGTTATCATTATTTTCATTATAACTATTATTATTATTATCATTATATTATAATTATTATTATTATTATCATCATCATCATCATCATCATCATCATCATCATCATCATCATCACATCATTTTTATTATAGATTCTGTGCCAACAGAAAATAATAAATCCACGCTTCCATGTCTACTAAGACATAGCTTTTGTAAACAACCACATAAGATTTCGTTTTAAGAAAAATTGAATTGAGTGCATGTTGTTTTATTATGTGAACCCGTAAGTAAAGTGTATTTATTTCTACCAAATATAGATGATTTTGATTCATTTGATTTATATGAAGCTCTGAAAACTTAAAATAGATTTATGCCGAATATAAAATTAGGTCTGTTTCATTTCCCATTGTAATTTGAAAACCTTGGTCTAAACGACTACTATTTATATAATATTTGCGACAATGGGAAACAAAATCGTTGATAATAAGCAGGCAGTCTTGCCTCGGTTAGTGACGTCATTTATCTCTCTTTTTCTCTTGCTCCGGAGACTGAAAAAAAGAAAAGGCATAATACTTTCCCGCTGTTTGCTTGGCTATCATTGCCCTTACGTCACAGTCTACGCGACTGCGCACAAACACTTTCCATCACAGGTGTGTAAGAAGTTTTTTGTCCCCCATGGAAACCAAAGAGGGAGTGCGTGTGTGTGTGCGTGTGTGCAACTGAGAGAGAGGGAGGGAGGGAGAGAGAGAGAGAGAGAGAGAGAGTGAGTGAGAAAGGGCCAGAAAGAGAGCGTGTGTGTGAAGTGTGCGAGAACAACACGTGTGTGACTGTTTGCTGGTTGGAAGATCGGCGAGCTTGGCAGCTGAAAAAGAAGCAAGCGGTCCATTGTGACTGAGGAGCTTACAGAGGAGAGTCATTTAACTGGAGTCAAATACATTGAAAGGGACTCGTACGTACGATCACTCGGCATCAAATCACAAATAGTGAAAGAAAGAGAACATCAGACTCGGCAATGCACCTGTGAAGTGAATTCATCTCTTTGGTTGGAATTGGGTTAGTTTCGAGGCAAGTATTTCAGTTTTTTTCTCACTTTTACTTCCATCAGACTTCGTATAGCATTTCCAAGATGGGTTTCCTAAATTGCATGAAATTGGGTCAAAACGAATCAAATTCGATTGTATTCTGCGCTTTTTGTTATTAAATTGACAGGCAAAACACGTGTTTTTGTACATCGAAGCCATTTATTTCATTTTGAGATCCAGCAGATATAGTAGGCTTCAATTTAAACATCGTTAGACTATGATTAAGCAAATAATTTTTAAATCAAGATACATCTGGAATGTAGATTGCAGATCATCGTCGCTCATAAGATTTAATGGGGCATTTAAGTTACCAAGCAATGCCTTAGTTATTTTGACCAGATAAACATTCGAAGAAAGACAGATCAATTCTGTTTCAGTACAGAGGAAATCAACAGTTGAAAAAAAAAACAGATAATGCTAGTGAAAACTTTTCTTAATAGGAGAGAAATATTGAAAAAATTATGAGGGTAGTTAATGGCTTTTGAACAAAAATCACGATATTGTCTTTTTTTGCCACGAGTTTACAAAACATACAGTTTACCCCAGCCAACCCCCCCCCCCCAAAAAAAAAAAAAAAAAAAAAAAATGGGTGGTTTTGAGCAATTTGAAGGGTTTTTTTCTAGGGGGATTCCGAAGGGTAAATTGATCGTGAATTAGATAAAATGGAATATCTTATTTATAAAGATGATTAATGTCATCACGAAACATCATTCAAAATTATCTCAAGTTGCAGCTGTGATACGTTTTGTAGTACTTTGGGGCAGAGGGGTAGTGTACAAAGGGACTACGTTTTCTTATCTTAAACTTCCATTTCTTACCTTAAACTACCATTTCGAGCAAGTGTTCGAAACATCGAAGGTAAAATTTACAAGAATTAACGTCTGATTTCTTCCTTTTCGAATCTTACACTGAAATCTCTTACTTGCGCAAGGATCAGTATTTAAATTCTTCACGCATATTGATCACTAACGAATTCAAAAGTGACATTATTTCGCTTCACATTCAAAACATTATAATACTTTCCGTGTTTCTGGATCGGGTACTGGTAAAATAAACTCAATTTTAGCAGATCTCGTTTGATGTTAGACGGGTCTTTTTATCCACGAATAACTCGAACTGATTCAGACATTCTCTGTCAAATCACGATAAATTTAATTATCTGATGTCTCCGTTCATTACAGAGAGGAGGTAAAACAGTTAGGGCAAAAGACCATTATGCAAACTTTGAAAATGAGAGAATAGAAAATAGTGAAATAAAAGTGGCGTCGATCATTTTACCATAAGAGTAATGCAAGCTGTAAAAACCTATTTTCAGCAGATCTCTGTTCATGCTTGGAGACCCATTTTGAAGGTTTTATTCATCCAGAAGAAATTTGAATTGATTCAATTTATAATTAATTTCATTATCTGATAATTCCGTTAATCACGGGTACTAAAATCGAGACCCCCCCCCCCCTACCCATAACGCACAGCAGTGTAATGAGCAAAATCTTACAGAAAAAAAATATTTGCATCACCACTGAGTGGCATACATAAGCATATTTTTGGCCTGACTATAAATATGAGAATTTGTCATTTTCTAACAAGCGCATAAAACAGTATAAGTTACAAAAAAAATGAGGGAAAAAACCCGGAAAATCATGTCATTTCAGAAACATTTGTGAATCACTGGTATCGAATTAGAAATTGACTACGTTTGAATTTATTTGGGGGCCCCCCCCCCCCCCCAATCAGTACATCATTGATAACGCATAAGATCAATTAAACGGTATAACAATTCAAACACATTATACAGACGTATCTATTCTGCAACAGCATGCCTTCAATGAACTTGAACTTGCACTGTCCTGCCTGGTAATTTATAACACGATAAAAACTTCTTTCGAAAAATCAACTTAAGGCAACTTCGAATAGCTCTGTGTATCACCTTTAGAAATGTGCAGTCTTTACAATGGCTTATTACGTAATCCGAACATGATTTGTATGGGCAGTACAATAGGCTTTTGAAATTGCACTTGAGTTGATTTTTCGAAAGTAGTTTTTATCGTGCTTTATGCATATTTTCAATCCAATGCTCACCCAGGGATGCATGTCAAAGTGCTTTTTATCCAGTAATAAAGAGCTATATGAAAATCAACTATTACTGTTATTAAAGAACGTTGTGGCGCCGATCATTCGATCATAGGAGCATAATGTCAACTGCATGAATAGCTATTTTATAAGTTTCATTATATGCATATAGTGCTCATCCATAAGCTGCTCATTATTTCACGTCGACATGGCACAAAGACACTGAAGTTATCTTGCTTTAAATTATGTATATCAAATCATTATGAACACTGATAAAAACAAATGAACCCCCCCCCCCCCATTGGTTGGTTTGATTTGTCAAGTCTTATCTAACAGCTCTTGAAAAAAGAGAGTACTAGAAGAACAACATGATGAAATAATTTAAATATTTCATGAAGTAAAAAGCGCATAATAACTACTGCGTTATGTCTATATAAATTTATTGCGTTCTTTCAAACTGATTTTCAATACAAATCCGACGATTCGTTCCCAACAAATTGAAGTGATTTTCACTCATCGCATCTGATCTTAACTCAACTGCACGCGTAAAATAAGGTCAGTGCGTCCTGTGGATTTTTCTGTACAGAACAGGCGAAAACCAATATCTGTAGATTTAAAATAACAGGGACAAAAAAAAAGAAAAATGGCTTTTACAAATCCATTCAATCAAGCACGATTAACGTGACTTATTTAGGTCTCCGATGGAATTTCAAATTGCGTGGGTTTTTTTTCTTCAAATTTGCCAGGGTTTTTTTTTTTTCGACCAAACCAAACGATCTTTGCGACCTTGATGCATCTTTTCTACTATAATGTCAGAAACGTTAAGTGCACTAGTAATTTTTACCTACTTTGTTCTTATTTTATCTTTTCCTGGTATGCCTGAATGCGATCTATCTGGTGACGATGATGTGACTAGATTGTAACGACATATCTGTACCATTAAAATAGATACATACTGAACAACTGGGATATTAAGATGGAAGTCATTCCACTGCTTCTAAGAAGTGAAATCTATTAGGAATTCACTTTCATTTAAACAGCTTGAAGGGCATACATCGAATGCTGAAAAATGTCACTTAATTAATAAAGATTTACTCACTAGGTCTGTACTGCTATATCCTCCCTTTAGCTCTTTACTCATAAGTACTTTAGCTACCATTATCTTGGTTCTGTCTGGTCTAGTGAAAATTAGTTTTCAGCCATTAGCAATTCCCTTGACCTTCTAACGCCTCTCCGACCACCCCTACTCTTCTCTCCCCTTCTCTCCTCTCTTTTCCCATTTTTTTCACTGTGAACTTATGCAAGCACTCTTATTTTACTCCACGGTAATATTATCTGATAATACTGTTTTAAACTATTTTTTTCCAAAATTGCACTTTATGCAGCTAAGTTTCAATGCCATGCACCTTACAAGCATCGATTCTTTATCGTTTCCACCCGCTTCATTGTTCAAATTTATGTCAACATTCATGTTAGTTCTGTTCTCCATGAATAGCATTACATTTTATGTTGTGTACATGCTTGAATTTATGTTCAGATTGAATTGATGTGCTTTGTACATGCTTGAATTTATATTCAGACTGAAAAGGAAATAAATCAAATCAAATCAAATCAAACGTTTATTCCAACAGTTGCCCGAAGCCCATACCAAAGGATGATAATCTGCAGATATAGATTTGAGTGTAAAATAGGTTACATCGAAATTCACCAAACGAATGTCAAAATACCTCTCCAACCACATTAGCACTGCATTTTAAAAACACGTTAGCACAACATTTTACAATTCTTATTTCGACACAGAAAGGTCGACTAGTACCTTCAAAGCAAGGAAACACTTTTCCAAAAGGCACACGCTTCTGGTTAATAGGTGAAATGTCTTGTCACTTTGGTTGACACACATTATACATAAATATGAAAGGCCACACGATTTCACTTCACTATACCACCTGGATCTGTGGATTAGTGCACTGTGCACATTACGCCTTGGTGGTCAAGGAATTTCTAATAACACGGTTAATGTGGGTTCTTCAAGGCTGACTAGTTATTCAGTTAGCATTGATGGCAGCGTAATTGACCTTCGCTTACAAAGGAACATCCTGACCATTGTACAGTCCAACACTTTGAATTTATTATCCTACTGAGCCTGTCGTCTTAAGTAGATCTAGACTTGTTTATAAGTGGGTCGAAATCGTTGAATAGATCAAATTACCAATTAGGGATGCCACTACAACACTTTAAGGCATTGAAGTCCCAATGTCGTACCAGTTTGCCCAACATAGCAACCTTCAGTGTATGACTGTTTCCTGCAACACTTCAATTCAATATCTTTTGAATCCATCATCTTACGTAGATGTGAAGTTATTGATTGGTCAGCCGAGCGCAAAAGCTGTGTAGACCTGTAAACAAATAAACTAAATTGGTATGCATTCTTCCAAAATGCCTACCAAAGCGGCCTAAAATGGTTTCAAATGGTTAACCCAACATAGCAACAATGAGTGTTTACATTTTCAGCTCAGCTCAGCATTTAATATTTATTACCCTAATAAACATACCGCATAAAGTAGGCCTAGTATTATATAGTTTAAAAATGATTTCGTACATATAATTACTACATCCCTTCACAAATAAACAAAAAGGGATGTATGTCTCTAAACACCAGTTAATAGGACGGACCCATGTCTTAATAGTTTTGCCCAACGTAGCAACGCTTTATGTTTGCAAAGTGCTTTCTATTGAAAAACAATTGAAGCAGGTAAATGCAACATTCGGCCAAGTTGTATTGAGGAAATGAATGTAAAATTGCAATATTTATTTGTGTTAAATACATTACGAAAATCCTTCGTTAAAATAGACCCCACCACTTTAGCACATGATCCTATGCATCTTAGGTGGGGTGTAGCTACCCGCTATCCAAATGACACGTTAAAAGTCTTATCAGTACATGTACTAGCATCTTCGCACGAGAGGTGGTGGTTTTGGATTACGCCTGCACTCCTCATCATCTTACGTAATAGTGTTAACAAACTCTTAACACCGCACTGAAAGGAAATGTGAAGTAGGAAATATATCTTTCACCTGTTTTAAGATATGGCCATGTCCAAAAGTCACTCATAATTTAGATGAAAACCAAAATCAAACTTCGAACGAAGCAATATAACCAAGAAACCGCGATTCTAGCAACATTTTTAACTCCATAAACTAGCCCGTCGCGCGTGCACTAGGCATGTGTAGCCCCAGCGCGTTTCTTTTTCTCCCTTCCCCTCTCTCTCTCTCTCTCTCTCTCTCTCTCTCTCTCTCTTTCTCTTATCAAACTGTGAAGGTCAATCGTTTCTCCGGCAAGGTGATTAAGTTCTTCAGCGCTTTTGTTTATTTAGGCTTACTGCAATCTCAGGTGTCTAGAAGTTGCAAAAATCAAATCGGGGTTTCAGTTTTAAACGATGGGTTTTCGTCGTGTAGTCTTACTGAGATGAATTTTCAGAAGAATATTTGGGAAGGTAATAGCTGATAGTGGAATTAAACAGAACAATCAAAGATATTCCTCTCATTTTTGACCTATTTCCTACTAGAACCGACTGGTTACTGCATGAATGGAGCATGACATAATTCAGTACTGATTCTAGATTTCTTTTTTTTTTCATGTTCATAACAAATCAACAATAACAGATCAACAAACTAATTTTATTTTCAAGCTGTTTGTAATTAACAAACATGTATTCATAAAGATAAAGTATTACTTATCCATCGTTTTCTTTTGTACATTTCATGAACGCAGGAAATTAACAGGAAGGAGCTATAACCAACAAACACAAAGCAAGTAATTGTGCAGAAAAACGGTTCTATGACATATAAAACACTTCTGTTTACAGCTAATGAGACACAAACAAATCACATACAAGGTTTCTTTTTTTCCCCTATTTTTACAAGCATAATTATAGTCCTGACCCTTATCATAATGATATCCCGTTATAATCACTAATCTTTTTCTTTGTATATTTGACGGACGCAGGAAATAAAGAGGAAGAATCTAAAACCAACAATCACTAAGGATTGTGCATAAAAACACTTCTCTTTGCCGTTTCTTCACTGGTTGCAGAAAGTTAGCGAGGCGCGGGCAAAATACATACAAGGTTTCTCTTTTTTTTTTTTTTTTTTCGAAACATAATGATAGTCCTGATTCGTATCATAATGTTAACCCATAATATCACTAATCACGTATTCACGAAGATGTTTGTACTAATTATCAATCTTCTATAATTACCTGCGCCATGAGCCACATTGTTTATTCTACTTTCCTTTTGGCAAGGTCACTTGAAAGTCATATCTAAGAATAAATTTCTTATGATATAAGGACACGAATAAATAAGCAGATATTGAGATGATTGGTTAATAATTCTTGAAATGCAATAACAACTATCGGGGGGTTGATGAAATCCCTCTAGCAATCACAGACTAGTTATCGTACAGCTTAAAACTTTCAATATTGTTTGTCCTAAGTCTTTATTTTTGTAAAGAATAAAACTAGTAAATGTATACTATCACAGGAAAATTTGCACGATGCTCGCTCCAGTTCTAACTTACCCAAAATCGATGCACAGAGATCGATTGTTCCATCAGCTAGTGCTATTATCACAGAAGCGGGACTCACCATGCTCACCAGAGATATTTTTTTTCGAGTCATAAGTCAAACAATTAAAAATATCTGATTATCTTTTCTTTCTTTCCTTTAAGGATGATTCGTTTCACCCCCTACCCAATCAAAGTCCATTATATCATTTATCTACTTAGCCTGAAATGTAACCGTCGATAACCCCCCCCCCAACACACGCACACACGCACACCCAATGTAGGGCATTTTATTGAAAAATAATACAGTACACTTTTGCGTTCATAATGTGCGAAAACAGCTAAAGGATGGTAAAAACAAAATGACTTATCACAATATTGTGATAATTACGTCACACATGTATGCCACTGACAGTAAAACACGATAAAAACTGCTTTCGTAAAATCAACTTAAGGCAACTTCAATAGCCCTGTCTATCACATTTAGAAATGTGCCAACTTTACAATGGCTTATTACGTAATCCGAACATGATTTGTATGTATGGGCAGTACAAAAGGCTTTCAAAACTGCACTCGAGTTGATTTTTCAAAAGTAGTTTTTACCGTGTTATAATTAAAATATCGGAAGAGGACCAAAGCGTAAGATGCACTTAATGAAGCAGCTTATCTAATGAAGCAGAATTGATGTTTATCAATTCATGATAAGCAGTTATTATACTGCGTGTGCAACACTGCATTTTTTTTAATCAGCTAAACGAATTTAGGAGCGCATGTATGGTCATGATGATTACGGGGTACCATGGATACTGTTTTTAGGGAAACTGAGCCATTCGTTGAGCCATTTGTGTTTTACAAAATATAGATCACGTGATTAGAGTGACTGAGATATCAACAAGGTATAGTATTCAATTTCTCTTCACATTTCTCTGTTGAAAGCATGCAGTCAATTGATATGCAGCATGAGTAACAGTCCGGAATACTTAGTTTTCCGTACTGCATTTCCATTATCACAATTACGAGAATTATAATCAAAGATACAAATTAAGAAATGGAACGTTACTTTTTTATAAGGGAATATCGTCGGTTAATAACTTATCAAGAAAAAACTACATGTGAGTAGACAAGTACTTTCAAAAATATAATAAAAAAAGGGAGCGTTATATACGTTATTTTCTGTATACTACCATGGAACTAGGTAGTAGGGCAATAATACTACTCAAATTCGTTATCCATTGCAACACCAGAGAAAGGTACAGGAATCGATCAGAGGAATACCACCTGTGCACACATTTTTTTTCTTTCAAGTCTAATGTGTACCCTTTAAACTTAAAGAGTTACGTATGGTGGCCCTGGAGTACACTCGACAACAGGTCATGTACGACGTGAATTTCGCGGCCAACTTTGCGCCCCAGTCGCAAAATTCGCAACCCGTGACGCGAAGTTCAGGACCCGGGATGCGAAATTCATGACCCGTGACGCGAAGTTCAGGACCCAGGATGCGAAATTCATGACCTGGGATGCGAAATTCACGTCGCACATGACATGTTGTCGAGCGTACTTCAGGGCCACCATAGTATTGGATTATCGAGTAAAGAGTATTTTAACGTCATAATCACAGGATATAAACCTTCTTATTCTAACCTTTAAAAAGGAATTGATGTATAGCATGACCGTTAAATAAACTTCAGATCTATGCGCTTTAATCTTGCTAATAATGACGAACGCATGATATCATGTCTGATGCAATATGCGATAATCAGCAAGTTATCAATACAGGACCTTTCCAATATTACTGCACACCAGGCACCACGCACGATGTTATCAATGATTCCCGTGGATACTTTTCAGTCTTGTTTCAAGTATCGCAGCCAGATTATCATCAAGACCAAACCAACCAGTCATATCTATCCACATGCACATTACACACACCCTCACACCCGCACACACGCACACACAAACAAGAGGAAAGACAAAAATGGCCGTTCATAGTGTGTACCTCCTTCACTTGAGGAGAAATGGTAGCCCCTAAAAAAATAATCATGACAAGTTTCATAATAATATGAGGCGCCGGTAGTTGAGAGTGAAGTGACGTAAAGTGCTTCAGATGAGAATGAGATTTTTAGGCAGACACGCTAGAGTGAATGAGTCTTGCAAAATTGATATGGGAGAAATTCCATGGAGATCGAAGCGGTAGCTGTTACTTAACACGATGTTCATGTTCATAGGTGTTAAATATAAAATCACAGGCGGCATATCAAAAAGCCGGTAAATTTTCACGGTTTATCATGATTAATACATGTTACATTTTCCACAAGGATTTCAAAAAGAAATATAAACTATATAAAAGAATTTGAACTGCTCTCTTTACATTATTTAGTATCTTCATTTCTTCTCATATCATTCATCGTTCAAAGACAAATATTTAAAGATAAACTGTGAAAGAAACTTTTCCAAACCAACTGGGAGAGTTAGATTAGTTTTATATAAACACAGGTGTCTAGTAGTGTGAGATTTTGAAATTATAGATTTGATAAGAAATTCACTTACTTTCCTCAAAAAGTACTTGCACTGCACAAAGAAAGGAATATATGGGACCACACAAAAATTTGGCATGAATGTTACGCCCATACTTTTCACCCTTTTCATGTCATATTTCCAATAAGAGGGCATTTGAAGAGCAATCCTTTCTAGGGGACATTTTCACTATGATATTCTTCCTATCTGACATGGAAACAATGTGAAAGATCATAAATCATTCTAAACCTTTCCCAGAACTCGAGCTTCACTTTAAAGGAGAATGCAACCCAGGAATCAGCGTGCATTTAGTGAATAGAGATGGACAAGAAAGACATACAGTGAAAGTTTGAGCAAAATCGGACAGTCTGTTCAAGAGTTATGAATTTTGAAAGTTTAAGCAAATCCCTAATATAGGGATCCTTGAGTTGGCAACTTTGCCAGCATCTGTGATGTCATCGTGGACAACTCTCCATTCATTTTATACCCAGAATTTAACATTTTCTTCATTTTCAAAAAAATAGAAATTCTTTTAATTTACTGTTTGTGTATGACATGGCTACATCAATTCTGCAAGCCTTTTGGGAAGAATTATGTTGATTCCTGAATCGAAATTTCATATAAATCAATTTTTTCTGAAAAATCATACACAAAATGAATGGAGAGTTGTCCATGATGACATCACAGATGCTGGCAAAGTTGCCAACTCAAGGATCCCTATAACAGGGATTTACTTAAACTTTCAAAATTCATAACTCTTGAACAGATTGTCCAATTTTGCTCAAACTTTCACTGTTTACCTTTCTTGTTCATCTCTATTCACTAAAAGCACACTGATGCCTGGGTTCCATTCTCCTTTAAAGGAGGAAGTGTCTTGTGTTCATGGTATTCTATCTCTTCTGGTATCTTCTTCTGGTTCGAATCATGATTGCATCATTTTTTCCATACTTCTCAGTCCTCTGCCATGCTGGAGCACTCCCCTCAACCTTACCTCACTGCAAGTCTCAATGCTCTTTTCACAATTGCTTCTTGCTTTCTCCCTGGTTCTATCATGTCTATTACCTTCTACTTTTCCTTCTAAGATATTCCTGAAGACACTTGGGAGCCCTTGGATGTTACCAGTCTATGTGATCTTTTCTTCATACATTAATCCTATATGCAGGAGGGTTTGTTTAAGACATGCCATTTCCAATATGATATTGTACTTCCGTAAACATCACAAACGCAGTCGTGTAAGGATGGGGTTAATCAGTCCCCCCCCCCCCAAAAAAAAAAAAAAAAAAATGACAAATGGCTTAAAAATTGAAATTAAACAGTAAACAGAGGGCCAATCCTTCTCACCCATACGGCATTACGTATGCTGTTGGTATTTTTTTTTTCAAAGGTTGTTCCGTCTGATTATCTCTGTCAAAGGTTGCTTCTTTATCACGTCTTTCAGTAGAGGGCGTCGAGACCTGCCAAAGGAAAAAAAATCAATTTCTTATCGACTTGGTGATCGGAGAGCATTAATTTGGAGTGACAACGCAATTTAGCATGAGTCTTCTCTGAAAGACAGTGTCTAGGACATCTTGGAATAGTCCATTGGTTCAGAGACAATATAAATTAACGTGACACCCGGGATGGGGAGGACTCAGGGTCATGGCATCTCCAGAAATCGATTGTGCGTATCGAAAAACAAATAGACGCAACGGTCCATCTTCAAATCACTTTCTAACGTCACTTATGTTGACTACCAATACAACCTGATGAATAAACATGGCAAACGAAGGTAGAAACAGTGCTGATGCCTTATTTTGAGCTCTCCTAGAGCTCAAACAGTGCTCACACAGGGGTAAAAAGACAAACCCATGAAGTTAGCTTTCTTGCCGAACAATCTCAAACACCCGTTAATATTCTGAAAGCACCCTTGCAGCAGTAGCTAAGTTAAATGTGTACCATGACATTTCCTAAGCAGGTCGAGATTATTGCTGGTCAGGTGTCTTGCCCTCTTTCATTAGCTAAAGAACTTCGCTAATGAAATCCCAAACTATCCCAAACTCATGCCATTACAAGCTAAGCACGCACCAATTCGTAATGAGCTCATTAGTCTGTGAGACACTTCTTACCATGTCGTTCATGTTGATGGTCCAAACAGTTCCCATCACATTCTTTAATTCCATTCACAGCATGATCCATGTTGCGCACATGTTGTTCATGATAACAGAAGGAAAGAGCTGGCGTCAACAGCGTAAGAACACGTGTCCGACATTATGTTGCACAAACATGACAAACATGTCCTTAAATATGCAATACGATGAGCATGTCTTGCATGTCTTGTGTGTGTGTGGGGTGCAAATATGTGCGCCTTGTTTAGGATACGCTACGTCATTAGAGCGTGATATTCAACAATACATTGCGAGAGTTTCAAAGTCTAAAATATAACATACTGAAGATCATGAAAGTGCTGGTGTGTGTTCTACTAATTATATGTTGAATTCGGCAGCAACTCCCCGTTCAATATTAAAATATTCGTACCGTTTACATGGAAGATTTGATCGGTAAACCTGCATCTGAAAACCTTACCACTATACACTTCAGAAACAAGGCCCTTTCCATTCATCATTCCCAGACTTAAAGCAATTATTAATATTCCACTATCAAGAGAAAAGTAATGGCATATTGACTGCCCATAATGAGACTAGACTTTACTTTAGCCGAGAAGGGTGCTATATGAAGGTGCAAACACGGGCGTCGCTAGACTATTTTGAATGGGGGGGTGTAGAGGCCAGATTGCCGACAAATAATGCCACCGATTGCCGACGACCAACGTCGATAAATTCAACCGTATAAAGCCCATTGAAGCATGTTCAATTGTGCACCTCTATCATATTTTCCTTTCGAACTATATTTTGTTCACCTCACTTGCCGAATGTGTTTGTTTTCCGAAAACATCCTGTACTTAAATATAATACGAGCGAGCGCAGCGAGCGAGGAAAAATATACACTCTCTTACGTACTTAAGTGATAGTTCTTCATCAAACTACATGGTGGGCTTAAAGATATCTAAATTAATTATATTTGGTCACCTCTCTGGCCTGATTCATTCGGTTTCAAAGACCATCCTAAATCTTAATATTATACGAGCTAGCGCAGTGAGCGAGGAAAAAATCTATTTTTCATGGTAGAAGTGACAATTCTTTATCAAAATACACCATGGTATTAACTATGAGATATCTAACTTATACAGGTACATTTGGTCACCTCACTTGTCGAATTTGTTTGCTTTCCAAATCCATCTTGTATCTGAATATTGTACGAGCGAGCGTAGCGAGCGAGGAAAAATACATATTTACTCCTTTGCATGATAGAAGTGAAAGTTCTTCATTAAAAAAATGCATGAAGGGCCTTTTGGATATCTTGATTTTGGTCACCTCTCTTATCTAATTCATTTGCTTTCAAAGACTATCCTGTATCTAAATATTATACGAGCGAGCGCAGCGAGCGAGGAGAAATATATATATATACACTCTATTTTATGGTAGGTGATAATTCTTCATCAATATACACGATGGGCCTATAGCTTGCAAAATTTGTTTGCTTTCCCCAATCCATCTTGTATATGAATATTATACGAGCGAGCGTAGCGAGCGAGGAAAAATTCATAATCCTTTTCATGGTAGAAGTGAAAGTTCTTCATCAAAATACACGATTCGCCTTTAAGGTACATATTCTGATATATTTGGTCACATCTCCTACCTAATTTATTTGCTTTTAAGACCATCCTATATCTGAATATTACACGAGCGAGCGCAGCGAGCGAGGAAAATATACATGCTGTTTTTATGGTAGAAGGGATAATTCTTCATCAAAATACATGATGGGCCTAAAGATAATTTATCTAAATTATATATTTGTGTTCATCTCATTTGCCGAATATGTTTGCTTTCCGAAAACATCCTGTATCTGAATATAATACGAGCGAGCGCAGCGAGCTAGGAAAAATATACATACTCTTTTTATTGTAGAAGTGATACTTCTTCATCAAAATACATGATGGGCCTAAAGATATCTAGATTATATAGTGTTCATCTCACTAGCCGAATGTGTTTGCTTTCCGAAAACATCCTGTATCTAAATATAATACAAGCGAGCGCAGCGAGCAAGGAAAAATATACACTCTCTTTCGTGGTACCAGTATTATTTCGTCGTCAAAATGCACAAGTAAATAAGCCGAATATGACTCTATTTGGGCACCTTACTCCTCTTTTTTCCTTTTTTTTCCTCCTTCCTCTTCCCTCTCCTTTCTCTCTCTCTCTCTCTTTCTTTCTCTATCTCCCTTTTTTTTTTTTGCCGACAGCGATCGTGAATTTGCCGACAAGAATTTTGAGTGGGGGGGTGTCACACCCCCCCACACCCCCCCTTTAGCGACGCCCGTGGGTGCAAATCGTGTTGTCCATGCAGAAGAAATGGCTCTTTGAAATATTATTTAAAGGATACTGCATTTTCACAACTGATATTTCCATTTGGGAGATCGTCGGATTTTACATATTATTATCATCATAAAGCTAATTTTCTCTTTCAACATAAATTCCTCCGTTCAGACTCCAAACAACTTAAAACATCCTCTAACAGATTCCATTCAATGTTAGCAGTTTGGATATCACGGATATAGTACCTATGAGCCCAAGACCCAAGCAATGGACACCAAGATAAAGAAGAAAGTATTTTGTTGAATAGACGTCTTTTGTATGAATGAGGATATGCATTGAAACTTGAAGGATCAAATTCTTCGTTTTCAATCTTCTCATCTTGTATTACTTTTTCTTTTAAAAAAAATGTTATTTGTTTGTTTCTTGATATGCCAAATCAACTAAAAATGAGCAGAAGTAGAAGAATAAAAATTAATTAAACATCATAGTGAAAGCCTTCTGCATGCTTGCAATGAGCCTTTTGGGAGCACTACCTAAACCCACACGCTGTTCTTTGCAGTCACATAATGAAAATTACTAAGAGTGTAATCTATCTAATTACTGTACTCCCAAATGTAGATATTAATAACAGTTGAAGGACAATTTTGTTTAAGAAAAACAAAACAAAAATAACTGTACGCTTCGAAAACCAGGTTCCTCAAACAACTCGGCAACAATGTACGATCAATCTTGAGACCTAACCAAAAGAACCAGTTGATGCGATACATGCAGCTAGTCAAACATTGTGAAAGAAATACCCGGGTGTTATACTGAGCTTTTATAGGTTTGGTATATTCCCTGAGTGCGATATGGAAACATAATCAGCTTACACGAGGTTATATTAGGAATGTAAATGCCATGACCATGCTCTTTGTGATATAGCAGCAATCAAGATTAGCCCCGTGAGATTGCAACAATCGTCCACCTATACATTTAAATAATGGTAACATATACGAAGTTCCTGCATTTTGTATTTTGCTCAATTTAATGATGTAATCACATCTAATAGTCTAAAAGGTAGGGTTTTTAATCGTTTATAGCTCTTGTTCAAAGCTCTTAATTTATTGAACGGAAGGAAACAGGATGGTGAAGTAATGAAATAACATTTGCAATTTTCGATCATAGTAAATCTTATATACCTGATCGTTGTTCTTGTTTATACTGGATGTAGCACTGTACATTAAACCTTAATTACATCATGTACGGACTTTAGGACAAATTTAATGAATAAAGTACTTTAAACTATTCTGATACCACCGCACACTCTATAACCACCACTACCAAAAGTGCTAAATTTACTGAATGTAATGTGATAATTGCTATTAATAAGTATCACTAAATAACTCTCTAAACCTGCTAAAGGAGCATTGTAACTGAATATTTTTTTTTTTTTACCTTTTAGACTTCAAGTAGAATATGCAGAAGGCTAAAATTGATTTTTTTCTCACTTCCAAATTATGTCTCTTATAATCAAACAATAATTTTTGCTCATTTTCTATCGTAAATCACATTTTGAAACATTCATTTCCGCAACCTGTTATGAAGTGGTTATAAACCGAGTTCCAATTTGACGTTCCTGTAAATTAGAAAGGTAGGGGCGTAAGAGTGGGTAGGGATGAAGCATAAATTCGCTTGGGTTTTGTGGTAAACGTTTCTGATGAAATCGATCGTCCTGGCTCTGTGGCCGGTTCGCTTGTCGGGGCTTCAGCCCTAAATCGATACTCATTTTGTCTTCTGTTTCATTGCAGAGCCACATTGGGTTTCAACGGCAGAGTGCATGCGACACTTGAACAGAAAAATCGAAAGGGATATCGACGATTAACTCAAGATCAGAGTTGGCCAAAGTGGCTGGCTGAAGATTGCGGCCACACGAAAGGTCGTGCCAATACTTCCACCCATCCCGGAACCACTTGTTCCTATTTATCAAACTGGAGTAGGACAAAACCATACACATCTGGAAAGGCAGAAAGGACAAGGGAAAACGTTATTTCCTGCCCCAGGCAACAGGGTTTGCTTCGCATCGACACCCACTGAGAACCCCAACCCTCTGGTTCCGACCATACAGACATCCCCGGTGCAACACAAAATGCCTTTGGCTGATTTCGTGTTTTATATGGCAGTACTACTGGGGTTATCCGCAGTGGTCACAAGCTCACCGGTACAGACTCCCCTCGAAAAGGCCGCGGCTGCGGCGGCGGCCGGCGTCACGAGTGGCGATGTAGCCTTCGACACACCGGCCAACCAACTCTTTCGCGATGCTGTAAGGGTGGTGGACACTATGAAAGAATTCTTGGCAGCGCTGAGTGACTTCGAGCAAATCCAGGTTGGTGAAGCAGCTAGGGAAGACGAGATAAGGCTCAATAGTGTCAAGAGGGGTAACAGCGGCTTCCGGGTCAATGGATGGAAGAGGAAGAGAAGGAGCACCATGGAAAGTGATATACTAGCTGTTGCCTTTACGAATAAATTGGACCACAAGGCCGCTGACATGGTGCACAAGATCTACAAATTCCTTGGAGATCTACAAACGGTAAGATAAAGATAATAATCTATCTATTTATCTTTCTATTTATCTATTTCTCTGTCTATCTCCCATTGCTTAGAGATGGTCGGGGTAAAGGAGTGATGGCTCTTGAGACACATTTCATCCATAATTTTTATCTTCAGCTCTTCTCTTTAGCTGCTGAAATTATTCAGTCAAGACTAGTGTTTCAGTGTACTTCTCATCCTATGGGCAAAAAGTGATTTTATATAAATGCTCGAACGTTATTTGAAAGTTTAAACAAGTATGATGGCGAGTCCTTATCCTTTTAATTCTAAATCCTAAAATTCTAAATCATAAAACCGAGAGGAGTGGAAGCAAACAAAAAAAAAGGGGAGGGGGGGGGGGAGAGCACATTGCTATTTAAAAAAATCCAAAGATTAATAATACTTCAACACTGAAAATATAGTAACACCCTATCAATCCAACATTAATATAAATAACTGGTGAACATTTCAGATATTCGCATAGAAAGGGGGGATCGAATTCTAAGTCGGCAAAATAATATCCGTTCTTTAAACGAGCAATTCGAACGCGTGCGATCGACAATATGCAATTTTTCTTGCACATCTCAACAAAAGCTCAATACTTATTACCATTACATCTTGAACCTAGATAGAAACATATTTCACTCATCTATGACTAAAATCTCCTCAAAAATATCCAAAATTATCATGAAAACACAATATTTGCGAATAATTTCAAATACTTTTCAGACCCTATAACCTTTGACCTTTGACCTACATACCACAAAATCTAATCAAATCGTTTTCATTTGGTGGTGCATACCAGCACCAGGTTTGAAGTTCATACCTCAAATGTCACTTTTTAGATATCACGATAACGATAAAGAGGGACGGACGAATGGACAACGGACAATCCGAAAAATAATGCTTCCGGCACCATCTTTGGTGGGCGGATGTATAAAAAGACGAAATAATGTTATTTTTACGAACAGAATATAGGAATGATTATGACTCACTACCTAACGACAGCTGAAAAGAAAAAGAAACATTTATCGATACAACTATGTAAATGCATATTCGTTTTTAATCTGAAACAACACTCAGGGAAATCATTAAATTGCCTTGAAAGAGACGACACATAAACAAGATAACCTCGGCACTAATGAAATCTTAATAGAGTAGAAGCCTTAATTCAGGCTGTTTTATTCATCTCCTTTTATTTTGATTCCATTATTTTCACCTTAGTTTGTTTATGTGTATTTGTGAACTATACCGTTTCTTTCGTTAGATGCCAAAAAAAAAAAAAAAAAGAAAAGAAAGACGAAATTATTGAACTAATAACACGTAGTAATTTTCTCAGACTTGGCCTTGGTATGACGTAAGAGGTACGTCACGTAACCCAATAACCTTAGCGGAGATGTTAATGTTTCGAGTCTCTTGTTCCTTCATTAGATTAGACAAGTGACGAAGCGCGTTTTACAGACCTGTAGAAATTCAACATATCTACCAAACAAAAATATCCAAATTGAATGCATATACAGCATATACAGATTAGATTTTCTTTTAAGAAATAATATGTTATTGATTTAAAATAATATTTTTTCTTCTAATCAATTTTCCCCAAATTAGTATCTTTGTGGACGATGATGTTGTGTTCTTTACTATTCAGTGAGGTAAGGGGGGAGAGAAGGGGGCGTAATTTTAGCTAACATTAATTTTGATATTTTAGCGTTTCATAAGGAAAGAGTCTTACAATGTTTTAGTGATATCATTTTATCTTCTTTTATTTTCTTTACTTTTGTTTGGAGTATAAATGACAGTCCATCCTCGCTTATAAGCGATAGAGAGGGAAATAAACAATCTGATTTTCACAACCTGCCCCGTTTGCCGTTACACGATAAGATATGTTCCTTCGATATCTCATCGCTTTAATGAGGAGAATGATACTGTTACCGGTTTCTTTACAAAGCACCTCTATACCAGAAAAGACCGAAAAGAGGACTTGCATTGTTATTTACACCGTTATCTATAAATTCTACCAAGCTTTCCAAATAAAGTGAGATAATTATTAATAATCAGATTTTTTGTGCTTTAATGGAAAGAAGTCAGACAGGTTTGCATTGATTTTTGTTTTATTCATGTTATCACGTGATCTTGACAGCCTATCAGTCCTCAGGCAGCCCTATTTTACAGTAAAAAATAACAAATCCAAATGTTGCGAGTTGTGTTCCTCATGAACAAATTAATTACTATAATGTATCCAATTCTTGGTTTTAATAATTATGACAAAAAGAGACCGCAAATGTTTGTTTGTTTGACCCTTTAGAATCAAGAAATATTTTCAAATGTCAATCATTTTGTTTGTTCTATATACGTGCAAGAATCGGAAAAGAAAAGAGGGAACAGAACCATGCATTAACTAATACCCTAAAACTATAACACAGCTAAATACTAAGAATGGTCATCGAATCGTGGACAATTGACACACAATTGTATTCATTTTGTTTCCCCGGTTACGATTTTTTTATCTAATGCTAACGTAATATCGACAATTCTGCTGTGTTCGGAGCGATGATACTTGGTTTTTAATCAAATCAATTATTGTTGACCTCGGGATGAGAACGCCTCCTCGTATGTAACCCGAACACTCACAAATTAAATTCCGTTTCCTCATCCGAGAGAGATGGAAAGAAAATAAGGAGGGATGGAACAGAAAGGGAGATCCAGAGATAATGGAGGACTAAGAAAGAGAGGGTACCGGCAAAGAAGAAAAAAATGATAGGACTTGAAGAGAAAGAGAGATTCAATTTGAACTGTTGAAAGACGATACGATTCGAGAAAGAATTGACAAAGACATGATAGAAGAGATAGAGAGAGGGATAGGGAAATAGACAGAGAAGGAATAAGAGGGGATTAGAGTAGTACACAATTCAAGAGATAAATGAAATGAAGGGGAGAAGATAGGTTTGGAACCGAAATAGGGATGCCTCTTAAAAGATACATTTACAATTTGAGAGAAAATATGGGCAAGAAAGAAAGAAAGAAAGAAAGAAAGAAAGAAAGAAAGAAAGAAAGAAAGAAAAAAGGGAGAGGATCAACATAGGAAGAGAGAAACTCCTTAGAAAAGATGAGATTCGAGGACGAGAGAGAATGAACAACGAAGAGATAACTAGAAAATGATAGAGAAGTGGAAAAGAAAGTGATAGAGAAAAAAAAGAAGAAGGTGAAGAGAGGAAAGTAGATTCAGAGATAGAGAGATAGTGTGTGTGTGGGTGTGCGTATGTGTGTTGAGAGATAGAGGGAGAGGAGAGAGGAGAAGATAGCATTGAAAAGAAATGAGTTAAAGAAAATGACAGAGAGAACAGGGAATAACAAAAGATGATTCAGAGATGGAGGGAGAGAGAGATAGGAGGAATAGATACAGAGAAAGAAAGGGGAGAGAAAGGAGCGAGAGTGACAGAGAGTAGACAAAGAGACGAGGAAAGGTAGAATTGGAGGTCGAAACATAAACGTGGGATTGGAGATGGAACGTTTTTGTATATATCCATTTTCTTCATTTTTTTTCTACAAAATCAAAACGAGGAAATAGAAAAAGAATAGCCAGAGAAGCGTTTTTGTTATCGTCGTCAACTTTCCCCGTATATTCGAGATCTATAGGGAAATAATCTATAGGCCCACGATGAACGGAAGCGTTAGGAAATTCGCAAATCTCGGTGAATCCGACAGCTTTTCAACCTCGATCACATGAAACTGCTTTTTTATTGAATAGTAAAAGGTCTATTGATGCGATATCAGTTTATCATCTTTCATTTGCTAATGCTTTACCAAGAAAGTCGAGTGAACATTCCTTTTTTATCCTTATCTTAGTATAGCTCTTTGTTTTTATTGTTTTACCTTTCTGATGATCAATACACAAGACATTTTCAAGAAGTCCCTTTTCATTTGATTTTGTTGCCCAATATTTGGAAATGGGTGAAATGAATGTGTGTAAACGAAATTCAAGTGAAATCTCAACTTCAATGACAGAGTCTATAACTTCGTCTGGGTGTGACGTTAACTGTATAAAAGTAAGCTTTTAGCTCAAATTTATTGGAATATATACAGCCATTTAACTCATAAATGATAATTTTTTTTTTTCATCGGAGATAAAAACCGACACGATGGCAGTATACCTGGCATACACTACTGGAGATTTCTGTTTAACGAAATATGATTTTCATTTAGAAAACGAAATATGGCTTCCATTTAGAAAGCCATAGGCATACGACTGAAATATTTGATATAATTTTGTTCGGAAATAAAATCCAATTGCATCGTGTTTACATCATGTACATGGATTAGAGATTCGATAAGTCATTCGTAATTGCGTTTCAATTACCTGTAAATAAATTTCATTCTGCTTCTTGTGTTCCTTCTTATATTTCTTCTTCTTCTTCTTCTTCTTCTTTTCCTCCTCCTATTTCTTCCCGTCCTCACCTTCCTTCTTTTCTTCCTCCTTTTTTGTCAATTTCTTTATTTTTCTTCTTCTTCTTCTTCTCCTCCTCTTCCTTCTTCTTCCCCTCCTCCTCTTTCTTCACTGCTTCATTTTGACTTATTCTTCTTCTTCTCTCCTCCTCCTCCTCCTCCTCCTCTTACTCCCCTCTTCCATTCTATTTTTCTTCTTCTTTATTCTTCTTCTTCTTCTCCTCCTCCTTCTTCTTCTTTGTATTGTTTCATTAACCTAAAACGAATTTTCATTGACTACTTACTCTTGTTTCTTCTTCTTTATTCTTCTTCTTCTCCTCCTCCTTCTTCTTCTTGTGTATTTTTTCATTAACCTAAACGATTTTCATTGACTTCTTACTCTTGTTTAACATTTTCGAGGTATTCAGATTTCTTCTCCTCCTCCTCCCCCCTCCTCTTCCTCCTCTTACTCCCCTCTTCATTTTCAGCCCATTTTTGAGGATTTGGGGTACCTCGCCCCCCGAAAAAAGGGTCCAAAAGAAAAGAAGAAAAAAAACCGCCGAAATAATGGCAAATGTAATGTACAAACTTTTTTATTGATTGATTTATTTATTTTGCTTGTCGCTAAATTTAGTTTTTTTTTTTCTTTTCGGACCTTTAATAGGATAATAGGATACGCCCACTCCCCTAATACGGTTTTTAC
The DNA here is from genome assembly GCA_029962745.1 of Echinometra lucunter. Classification (NCBI taxonomy): domain Eukaryota; kingdom Metazoa; phylum Echinodermata; class Echinoidea; order Camarodonta; family Echinometridae; genus Echinometra; species Echinometra lucunter. The sequence continues at coordinate 1,672,545 of CM057169.1, read as the reverse complement.
GACACACGCAAAAAAAAATCTACCCCCCTTTCCCCCCCCCTCCCCCCCCCCTCCCCCCCCCCCCCCCCCCCCCCCCCCCCCCCCCCCCCCCCCCCCCCCCCCCCGTTATCAGCTCTCCGCGACCGGGAGTTCACTACCGGTCGCGGGAGAATGGGAAAGGGGGAAAAAAGTTGATAGGAACCCTATAATGTACAACTTTCTGGGGGGGGGGGGTCGCTAGTTTGTAAAAAAAGAAAGAAAAAGAAATCCGTGGCCATGCACCCCCCCCCTCATGGAATCCTTGATCCACGGCTGCATTCAATACATCATAAAGTTAACATATCACTCTATAAACAGAAACATGCTTCTTTTGACAATTAGCGAAGTCTTCACATATCATTTGAAGTCACTGTGTGAATGCGGAACAGTATATGTTTTTGTTTGTTTTTTTTTTTCAAATATTTCTGAAATTCTTACAAGATGCAAAATGATAATGAAGTTCCAATGGGGCAACGCATGCAAAGTAAAGGATTGTGGCATCATGACAGAGACATTCTCATATCGAAAATATGTAATACATTATGCATTTCTCTTTCGTATGCCTCCAGGCCTAGCTAACTGTTGTTTTTGTTTTGTTTTTTGTTCCCATTTCGTCCCGTATTCGTACTTTGAGCTTTTGGCCCATGGGTTTATGGAGTTAATTATCCCATGCCATAATCACTGATAATATGACAATGCTAAGTCGCTTTTGTCATGTAAGTGATTTGTCTGAGGGTACGTAGAGAAGAAGAAAGTGTCTTGTTGTCTTCTTGGCATCTCGACTGGAAGATTTTTTTTTTGTCGTCTCGGGTGTGATGATAGAGTATCTTCTCCTTTTGCAATCGGTGAACAGTCTCTCTTCCTCTCTTTCTTTCTTCTCGTTTTCCTTCTTCTTTTCTCCATACTTATCCTGTATATTGCTCTCTCTCAAATAGAGGTGCTGGAAAATTGGTATATTCTTTGCGTTTCCTAAAGGGTTAATAATGCAAAGAATATAAAAGGTTTCTCCAACACCTCTAATGGAACCGCAACCGCGAAAAGCAACTAAACACCAAAAATACAAAATGTTTGTGGAACATAAATAAGCTTCCCGTAAGTTTTTCTTCGAATCTTCTAGGTCATGTTGGGACGTTATGACAACAAAGTCATCTTGAGAGATATCTTGATGCTGTCCTTCACAATTCCTTGAAATATTGGACATAGACATGCTTCTTAAAATATCGTATGGTATGTCCGTTTTGTGTTGTTTTTCAATCATATCTAGTTTATCAACCTTGTGGCTATTGGGACCGGGTAGAAATGAAAATGGGAGAATAATAACTACGCAATTATTATTCTCCTACTTTCATTTCTTTCAGTGTTTATTTTTTACAAGGGAGTTGCCAAAGTTGTTTGCATTTGTCAAGTTTCTTTCAATATATATACAAACACAACAAACGTAAAAACAGACCACAATTTCACAAACCTGTATAAATTTGCAGTTCACTGTTTTGATGATGACTTGTAAAATCGGATGTAGACAGCATGGTATCAAGGGTAAGCTGATAATGGATTATACACTTACTTTGAATAATAGACGTAATTGATATGGATTCTCATCCCAGCGGGAACACCACTTTACATGTCTTATATGCTTCGACATGAAATCCTTATAATTAAAGATAAACTTGCAGTCTAGTCGTGCAATTACCGTATATGCAGAAGAAGCATTTTGAAAATAATTGGGAAATAGTAAGAGTAAATGCAACTTGGTGTATACCTTGAAATTTTGAAATAATCAAAATGATCATGATGATAAGCAGTCAAATCGATCTTGCAGAAATGCACTCCAGATAGAAATGATAAACAAGGGCCAACCGCACACGCTGCTTCTTGTCGTTTGTCGAATATTTTTCATGGGATATTTCTATTATGGTAATCTTTCAAATTGACATTAAAACCAAAGAAATAGAAAACGCACAAAATTATTCACCATCTTTAGCAGAGCTCAAGCTTCTCCTTCAGTTGCCTAGAAACTGGTTTGATGGCGGAATCTGTTTTTGACGTTTCAGTTCTTCGGGGGAACCCTAGGACGACATTGATTGGATCAGAAAGGTCACATGACCTCATGACATTGCCGAGCCAGCACTGCTAAAGTTATACGAAACAACTCTGACAAGCGCGCGTCTTCTTTCGGGCACAACGTCTTCATGATTCTGTGCAAGTATCATTCTCGAGAAATCTAACTTTGGTAAATATTGACACTGAAAACAAAATATCCACAAGCAAACAAGCATCTAGTGCAAATGAGTACCGGTGTTTAATTTCTTAGCTTTCGGATACACTCACACTTACGTAAATATGGATCATGATAAAGGAATCCTTTCAGAAACACATACAACGACAATACAAGCCAAAAGTGAACAAAGAAAGCTCAATTTCTACTGATTTATTTATAGAAAAAGAAAGATATCTGACTGGGAAATTAGAATTTCCTCCTCCAGCACAATTATTTGATTAATGGTTTTCAAGAAAGTGGTAATTGTAATACAATAAGTATTTTGTTGTGTATAGTTTTCAGGAAAAAAAAGTGATCCACATAAATGTAGACAACGTTCAGTTTGTTGTGTATTCGATCCATACGGTTTCACTTCATCTGGAGGAGAAAAAAAAATCGTGAAATTGAGACAAGTGTTTCTGTTTAGAGGGTCCTTTTAGGTCCTCAAACAAAAAAAGAGCGTAAAGGATGACGAAATAATGGCTTCCTTCTTTGATCTTGGCCGACAAAGGAATTTTACCAAACCAAGAAACCACTTGTCGGTTTACTGCTCCTCAAGAGTGCAACCCTTACAGGCCTCGCTGAAAGTTTTAACGACTGGGCACCATGTATTGACTATCATTTATTTGCTAAACCTTATAGATCATAATACACTATAATAACCCTACATGCTTTTATAGCCCGATTTTATTCTTCTGGCATCGCCCTGTGCGTGGAATGGGAAAGCTTTAACTGAAACTTTGCAACCTTCAGGTCTTTCCTCCCCGTGTAGGCAAGGAATTACCATAGACTTAGTGTATGTGATTCGGAACTTTGAGTGAGGTGCGCATGTACAATCTGAGTTCCTTATGGCTGGAGGTATTCTCCAAATGAATAAGGGTCATCTCAGAATCTTATACCAGTATCAACAATTTGATCAACCTAAAATACCAAAAATGTAAAGGGGATGACTAATGGATAGTGTTAATAATAATAATAATAATAATAATAATAATAATAATAATAATAATAATAATAATAATAATAATAATAATAATAATAATTAATAATAATAATGATAATAATGATAATGATAATAATGATAATTATAATAATAATAATAATAATAATAATAATAATAATAATAATAATAATAATAATGATAATAATGATAATGATGATAATAATAACAATGATAATGATAATAGTAATGATAATAGTAATTATAATCATGATAATAATAATAATAATAATAATGATGATGATAAAGATAATAATAAGGGCTATTTGTAGAGGACTAATATCCGTCACACTGTGAGGCTCATGGCGCTTTGAAAACTAAAGCTTCGATGGCTCTTTAGTGAAAGTATTATATGCCGAGTATTTAAAAACGGAGTAACATTTATCTGCAACTGCCGTTTCTCTTTAGATACCCAATACACGGTGAAAGTAGCAAACATACATTCATTCTAAATACATTTAATGGATTGGACACAGACAAAGGTTTAGAAATAAATAAAGCAAAATACCTCCACAAACCCTCAGGCATGCGCTTGATTTCCTTACTTCCATTTAAATACTTCCCGGATGACGAACATTGATATTTCGTAAACAAGAAATCAATATAAGGAGCATTCCAACTCTAATTTATAAACGACCGAATGCGAAAAGAGGGCAACACACACAAGAACTAATATACGGGCCTGGGAGCGCATCTCGCTCGCGACATTTACTCGCTTTTATTTATAGCCGGCGGAAAACTGGAGTACGGTACTAAAGAGGATACAGAATAGAGACTTATTACAGGGCTGACTGGCCCTAAATAATCGCCCAAGGAGACACAGGTGGTCATATCTCACATTCTATCAATGAACACTGGTCTCTTTTCATTAAGGTTTGGATGAGGATTGGAAGAAGGGGTGAGAGGCTTTTACTGCCTATGGGGGATTCAGAGTGCCACCGCCCACTATCCCTGACTATCAACGACATTACGTGGTGGAATTTCATCATGTTATAAGCACGAAGCCTCTTCAGATTGTTGTGCATTTATCTTTTTTGTGTCTCTCTCCCATTTTATCTGATTTGCTTTTTTTGAAAGCAAAGCTTATTCCCTTTCAAGGAAAACATGCTCTTTATTTCGCAAAAGTTGATATCATAAGGATTGGAAATCTAGTCCTTTAAATAGCTACCGCGAAATTACGATTCACTTTGCCAGTTTCGAACATTTATCAGTCCCCCCCCCCCCCCCGTCCATCTCTCTCTCTCTCTCTCTCTCTCACACTCTCTCTCACACACACACACACACCGCACACACGCACGCACACACAAAAAAATTGTGCGCACACGCGTGTTCACGCACACGCACACGCCCACTCACACTTTCTGTATCAGCATTATCTTTGGTTATTAATCCTACGCCAGTGGCCGTTCCTGCTTATAGAAGGAAATGGATATAGACATGTGGTTCCATACAAAACAGACGTTATCATCAGGGGACCGTTTCATGAAAGTTGTCAGCACTGACAAGTTGTCAGTCACTTACAATTTCAGTAAAATCCTTGGTTTTGATTGGCTGAGAAGCACTGATCACTGACTGTTACTATGGTAACTGTCGGTGACTGACAACTTGTCAGTGCTGACAACTTTCATTAAACGGTGCCCTAAAAGTGAACGCATTGTCATTATCTATATCCACCTTTCTTGGCGTAAGTGATTGAGGCGCCAATGAGCATAACTTTATTAATATGGCAAAACAGAGCAAAGGAAAGTCACTTTCTCCAGGGCTGAATATGGTAGTAAATCTAAAAACAGCGACTAGCGCTCAATGCTAACCCTTTAATTTGGAGTTCAAAGTTCATCTATTTCACTAAATCATTCAAAATACATAACATTTACAATGATAACATTCATGAATACAAGGAAAGACATTCAAAGGGACTTAATTATGTACAAAGGAAACATAATACATTCAAAAACATCATATATCCAAAGAAAACGTATTGATAGTGAAAGGGAGTATAGGATCTTTATACTAGCGCCCACACCTGGTATAATTTCATGAATATAAGAGTCAGTTGGATGCATGACAATTTAACGGACATGGCAAGCAAACATCCCAAGAATCCTTCAAGCAAGATCCAAATCCCAAGGTCAAGTATCAGTTTACTGACATTAAATTTCAATGTCAGCGATGAGGTTTCGCGATCATGTCATTGGGAATTGGGCTAACGTTATGGATCCAATTTAACGGGTCTCTAGATTATGGCTATAATATTACTCACATGACCGCGAGTGTTTCTCCTCGTAATATCTATAAAATATACGACCATATCTCATGTCACTTCAGTAGCAACGAATCCTCAAAGTACCTCAAAAACACCTTTTTCTGGAAGATTATCACGAATTTTAATGAAATGAACTGGTAAATACACCCCACGGGAGGTTTTGGCTGAGCTTCAGAGCGATGTCAAATTAAATCATAAGGTTTCGCTAGGGAAATCTTGACATGGATTCCCTGCACCAATACTTTGGCGCATTCATGTTATCTGATCCCAGTCTCATTCCATTTATGAGAAGGTTCATGGTTCAAATCATAATCAGGACTGAAAGATATTTTCATCTCTCGATAATGGCGGAGAGTATCCTTACTATATGAAAAGGTCATGTATGAGAAAAAAACACAATCGACTTATCATACTCAATATAGATCTGAGAAAAAAATTATGACATGGATATACATGTACCTAATAAATTTGATCAGCTCAGTTATCAACTTTCCAATTTTCAGAATATTCTCCAACAGATTTTTTTTTTCAAATACTAAATTGAAATGAAGTTAATTGAACATAATAGAAAACATATAGATGATCGAATTTCCCGGCTTTAATGCCACATGGAATACTTAACTGGAACTAGAGTGCATAATCTTTCATGCAATCCCTACCCACCGAAAAAAACATTTTGTTTTTTTCCGAAGTCTCCTAATGATTACAGAGGTTTTCCCCCGGGGTATTTTTATTTTTCTGGAGGTTCCAAACTTTGAAAATTTAACAGAATTTACATTATTGCCGAATGAAGAATCTTTGGAGTACTGAACCTTTTTTTTTTCATTATGAATTATTCCTCTTTGATTCAGAAGTAGGAACCATCTTTTACTTCCATTGATCGCAGACATTATTTTGATTTCTTGATTCTGAAACTTGATTATTTCTTTATCGGATGCAAACCTTCGGATGAAGAATTTCAAAATATTAAACAAGCATTTGGGATAATACACCAAAATGTACGCAATTCTAAAAAATGTCAGTTTTGGGAAGTATAGACCCCCTGTAATGGAAAAGTGTGTTTCGGGGTTCTTTAATCGGAAGAAAAACACCGAATACATTACCTATCCATCAACATGATCAGTATGCCCCCCCCCCTCCCTCTTTATTCGTTTCTGCCTCGTTCAGTCTGATTACCCCACATCCGCTTAGATCTCTCTTTATGAGGTTCATCAGTTCATTTTACGGCGTTCACGGAAGCAACGTCCACGTCTTCCCTGCTTATGTTAATGATCCGTCTCATATATCTCAATTTCTTCTTGATGAAATTAAAGATCTTTAATGAGAACACCCTTTGATGATTGTCCCTTGACCAAGCACGCAGGGGACCTCTTCTTAATTGATATCCTAACCTTGTTTGATAGGCACGTTAAGTTACGTGGAAGCGCTTTTAGTGATGATGAAGGTTTGAAGATGATGCTGATTGCTTAACAGGCCATGGCATTGTGAACATGGTTGGTGAAGGTGTTTGTATGATGATGCTGAGAATGAGTGATCCTGAATGATTGATCATTAACGAAAGGAATGTGCATAGAGAGGGATTCGGAATCATCGAAATTTGCTCTGATTTGTTCCAACCTTGATAAAAAATATTACCACTATGGCAAAACATCGTATTTGGGTATAGGGAGATGTATACGCTGTAAAACCTAACATAACATACATACATTTCTACACGTCTAGAAGACCTTTTGGATGGGTTGTACTTTGCTAGATTTGGGTAAGATTCAATTCTCTCATATAATGATATAATTTCCCTTCACCCTTTTTTTCCAAGTATCGTAAATTGAAAGGTAAAGGTTGTTGCAACCATTGGAAAACACTAAAACTGCAAATACACGACATAAGGAAATGTCATGTCAAATACTACTGTTCATTTAATATGATAGAAAACGGCAAGCTCTGTTTCGTACTCCACGTTGTGAAAGAAACATGCACCAAGGCAAAAGTTATTACGATCATTTGCATTCCGTAAATGTATTTCCGTTAATAACATATACTCCACGTCAATCACAAACGAAACTCGTCAATATTTGTCAAATCTCCAGTAAAAGTTTCTTTCATCGCTGCTGAAGCTGGGTTTTTTTCCCTTAAGTATTACATTCTAATTTTTTTTCATGGGTTTTATTGAATCAATCGGAAATAAACGTTATTTTTATGAATGAGTGAAGTGCCTGTAATTAAATCCTACCACAAAATTGCATGATATCAGCCTATTCTTGAATTTGTGAAATGGTTGATATGTAATAACATTCTTAACAGAAACGTGTTTTAATGATTATTTATCACTTGTGGCATTGACAACCTGCTTTGAAGTTATTGTGACACCTTCATAATTCTCCCTCTCTTTCTTCTTCTTCTTCTTCTTTCTCTCTCTCTCTCTCTCTCTCTCTCTCTCTCTTCCTTTCCCTCTCTCTTTCTTTCGTGCATTGTTTATATTATTTATATATATAACCCACATAATACACACCATATTCATTTCAATTCGGTTTAGTTCAAACAGTCAAAATAGTATTCTCTCCCGTTGATTTGGTAGAATTTTACAGTCATTTTAAATAGTGCAATTTATATAGAGGAACTTAGCTAAAAGATTTTATAATACATGAGAGAAGGCTCAAATCCCTGTAAGCAAATAAATATGTAAGAAAGAAAACGAGGGACAGACAAAGATAAAAATACAGAGGACAGGAAATTTCGGGACAAGATGACAGAACCATGCAGAAAATGAAGACAGCAACATAGTAGCTGGTGTAGTTACCACGTTAAAAACACATCTGAACGCCTGGGTTTATGTAGGAACGCTAGCAAATAAGAACATTCCCTGGCAATTCGGAGTGTTTATCAATCTATTTACCGTCCTGAAATTGGCACTGAGAATCCTTGATGATCATCATTGGCTTTCAAATACCAATCAAGATGAAACGATGTCGACATGTAATCACAATCATTGGAGTAGATGATGCCTGATTGTGGTACCTCCTCAACACTCGCATATATTTATCAGTACCGAGAGAAGATGATTATGTAAGACGTTCGAGGATGTAAACGTGAGATGGAACTGTAATGGAGCTGTCTAGTTTTGTCATTTCAAAACAATTCTCCTTTGATTGGGCTTAAGTCAAGAAGTAAATAAATGTAGTTATGTCGTCAAAGACACAATCGTTTTCAATAGGTAAGTGCGTTATGTGTCCTTTTTCTTGTTTTACGAAAGAAATGAAATCAATGGACTTCCTTTCCTTTTCGCATCATGCCGATTAAACTTAGACTCCTTCTACGTACATGTCCTTTTACAGTTTCTCTTTTTCATCCAGGTATGTTTTGAGCTCCGTTTACGGACTCTCTTTTTTTTTTGCGCTTCTGTTTCTTTTCCTACTTTTATAACTCACCCATATTAAATAAAATGAAAAAAATGTTTATGACTTCAGCTACAGCACCGCAAATCAACCTTCCCCTTTGCTATTAATTTCATGATTGAATCGCAAGTTTTTCACTATTTGACCGCTTCTGTGTCTTTGTATATATTCCCCCATTTTCCTTCTCTCTCTATCTCTCTCCCTCTCTCTCCGAAACACCTTCTTTTCTCAACGGGCCTCCCATCATTCAACTATCTTCCTCTCTCTTTCTGTCTCTCTTTCTGTCTCCCTTTCTCTCTCTCTCCCTCTCTTTCCAACAATTTTTCATTTCTTTCTTAACGTTTACACCAGAATGAAAACTATGAGTTAATTTTCTGCACTCTTTGAAATACCTTTTGAGTGAATTAAACGTCCCCACTCTTTTAGCGACGTTCAATCAATATTTTCCCCTTTTTTCGATTTTGAACCATTGTCCCTTCATTCCTTCCATTATCGCAGTCTCGAACATGGCGTGCAAAAATTAATCACAGTTGTCAAATTATCACCATGGGTATGGCATTATAAAACAGTCCAATAAAAGTGTCATTATACTGAATCAATATGATTATGTGAGAATGTGAACGTATTCAGCAATACTTCTCGTTAAATCTTTTATAGATATATCATTGAACATCGTCTTCTACTCAGCATGACAGCTCTGATTTTTTTTTTCTTCTTCTTCTCTAAACTCTTTGAATCAACACCTTTTTATACGAAACCTGGATACCGTGGATACATTAACTGCTATACCTCGACGCAGTTTCCTCCAAAAGATGTATTACTTGTGTATAAGCTGCTTCGAATGACGGGGTTAAGTGTATCAAAATGCATCAAAATTGGTGGAATTCAAGAACAGGTGGTTATTCCTTCCCCTTCACCTTGCTTCTAGTTTGTTTTCGTGCCACTAACAATAAGAGTTTATACATGTCCGCAAGAAAAATCTGTCACGAAAATATCCATACTACCATTCATGCCAGGGAAATATCGACGTCATCACATATCAAACTAGTTTTTCAAAAAGATCGTTGACAAGGCTTTATCTTTGTTATTCTTACTCTATTTTTGAAATACTACTTCATATCGATTTCGAGGCAAACATGGGTGAGCCAAAACTAGGTTTTCAAAATGAAAGAGTTATGTTGTTTGAGCGTGTTGACTGAAAATCCGCAAAAGATAAACATTTTCATTGGTCAGTTCTTAGCTGTAATGTGGTGAGACTTATCGAGCCTCCAGTGAATTATTGTACTTTTTTTGATATAAACAGTACGCATTTCTCCTACATGATACGACAGTGTTGGTATGATCGGTTTGACGTATCTATGATTTCCATCCAGCGTCCATTGTTCACAGCTTAGCAAATACATAAATGCGCCAAAGTTATTCAGGAACACTTCACTGAGAATACAATAAGTTCTTAACCCGTTGCATACTGGATTTTTCTCCATAGACATATAATAAATTTACTAGACGAAAAGCAGCATGCGCAGATATCATTACGCGAATGGCATTAGGTCCCGCCTCTTTCGGATCATTTGAAGGCCGACCATGAGCCGACCTAAGCACCCGTTTCGTTGCATTATTCATTTCTATCGCTCGTATCAGTCTTATTATGATACTTTGATTTAGGGCGCATTTGTTGCGCATTGAAGGTTCATTTATGCGCATGTTTTTAGCTGATGGTCATAATGTTTTAAAACGTGCATGAACGCACGCTACTCCTTGGAAGCATCTTACAAAATGAATTATTCATCTTTACTCATAGATATTGATGGTGCTTAGGTCGGCCTTCTAATGGATCTGGACAAAATGGCGGAGCTTTAGGGGCCTGATTTTCTCTTTCCCATAGACTTAATACAGGGGTCACCTGGGCCCCGTTTCATAAAACTTGTTATCAATAACAAGTTGCGACAACTGTTACAAGCTAATGAAATCCTTGCATCTGATTGGCTGAGAGCAAATTTGTCATAGAAATATGGCAGTTGTAATAATTGTACAACGCCTACTCAGCTTGTTGTACGCAAGTATATGTAAGCTAAACGTGCGATATTCGTACCATTGCATTCCTACCATCCAAAATGTACCATTGCACGGTTGTGACATCTTAATTAACTTGCGCCGCACACGTATCCACTGGGTGATTTCAAGTTCGGGGTGCGGTGTTGGTGTTGGTGTTGAGAGCGTGGAAAGGCTGCTGAACCGAGCTCAACACCGACGGTCAGTTTAGAGGGACGATACCGATCTGATCCGATCACCTTATCGATAGCTCAATACCGAGTGACGTCACACGCTAGTAGCGAAAAATCTCGACGATAAAATCATTTCCCCTCAGAATTTCTAATAAATCTACATCTTATTGGATTCGAATTGCATAGTCATTTGAAGAATCCAAGAGGAAAATTATCACTCTTCAAAGGAAAATATATGGTTTTGATTATTCCAAGTTGTTTGGACTGCGAAATGGGTTTAACCACCAACATGTCACGAGTGGCCGTAGCAAAGAGTGCCGTTGCTCCGCGAGCATTGGCGTAAATCCCGGGGGGGATGGGGGGGGGGGATATATCCCCCCCCCACTTTTTCAAGAGGAGGGGATGGCGTGTACAAATATCCCCCCCCCCACACTTTTTAGGGAAGAAATGATATTCGAATTAATCAGTTAGTAAAACTTTCAGTAATCTGTCATAAACAACCATCTTATTTTAGAATTTCTATTTGAAAATGCAATTGAAAACCAAAAAAGTGGTTACTTTTTTGGCTTGCTCGCTTCGCTCGCTCGTCATATTTTAGAAAAATGCGATTAAAAACTGGAAAAGTGGTTATTTTTTGGCTCGCTCGCTTCACTCGCTCGTCATATGTTAGAATTTCTATTTGAAGATGTGATCGAAAACCAGAGAAGTGGTTATTTTTTGGCTCACTCGCTTCGCTCGCTCGCAAAATGAAAATTAAAACGTGTGTAAGGGGTCTGTGCGGATGGACGAGGGTGTGTGTTTATACTTAAGTGTGAGTTCGACAGAAAAAAAAATCGGCAAAAATGTCAATCATCCCCCCACTCCTCAAAGTGGATTTACGCCGGTGTCCGCGAGGGAGAAGCAGCAATAACATGTATGATTACAACACCAACACCAACACTGTACTTGAAATCATGAATTTCCCAATCCCTAGGGGCTGGTGTTAGTGAATGGGGAAATTACACGTATTATCGTCAACAAGAACCGTGATACTCGGTTCAGCAGACGACATTCAACACCAGAAAGCAACACTGACTACCGGAAATACGTTAAATCTTGCGAGGTCAATTCCAGCACCAGCCTGATTTCAAGTTCGGTGTTAAGGCTGGTGTTGGTGTTGTGAGAACACCAACACCAGCCTCCAACACCGTACTTGAAATCACCCACTGTTTATCAGTCATGCAAAGCACTATGGCAGAGCATGCAAGTCGCCCACTAGGATACGCGCTACACAAGATACGCGCTACTCAGCAGGCCGGTCGGCCAGGCATTTTGCAGTCTGAACTTTTTTTCTTTGCTTTTTAAACCTTACTTTCTGAACCGAACTGTTATTGTTATTCTTGATTTGCATCAATTTCTCAGACTTCCGAGGCGTTGTACAATAAAAATAGCGAATATTCTAATTCGTGTATTGGTACAAGATTTCGCATTCGGTGAAAGATCGCGACGTAACTTCTATGAGCTCGGACCATCGCACTCATGTCTATTCGCTATTTGTATACTGATAACAACTTCTATGAAACGGAGCCCACGTTCCAGTGGGCAACCGGTTAAAATGGGAACCTACCCACGAAGAAGAAGAAGAAAAAAATAAAAGATAGATGGGAAAGTGTTTGGAAGGAAGCCATTCGAACCAATTTAATATCAATGCTATTTTTTTCAATATCTTATATATTAAACCATCATTTCTTCCTCTTCCGCTCTCCATTACTTCTCTCCCATTCTTCGGCTTCCAATGTCCCTGAGTTTAAAACATATGATTGTAATTTTTTTTTTTTAAGCTGATTTTGAAATGAGAGTTCTATCGAGTGGTAGACCCCTAGTAGGTCACGTACAGAACAAAAATGCACTCTAAATTAACGAGTTATATTGCATGACCTAACATGGATATTAAAAATGCTGTCTTGAAAAGGTAGTTTTATAAAATTCTGCGGGTTCTCCTTAGGCTTTTTTGGCGTTGTTATTGGCGATATTAACTTTGTTGTTGTTGTTTACGTGAATGTTTATTTTCCTTCATTTTTGAGTGATTTTCAAAAAAAATTATCGGGTTACCCTCAATTTCATGCAGTTAGCAGACAGATGAGAAAGATTGCAAAGAGTAAAAGTTGAATGAACGAAAGCTCTGCATGTACACTCAGTAGTTCTTCCCATTACTTCACCCCCCCCCCCCCACACCTGTTTTCTCATCACGCGTTTAGGCTTCTTTCTATAATCACTCGATAAAGGCAGCTTTTCTCCCCCTAATCACTCTAGCTAGGACACTAAGGTAAGCTCTGCCGCGGGGAGGATATGTTTACAGTTGTAAAAGTGTAAAAGACTTATAAGTGCTATACTTCGAGTATTCTGTCATGTGTAATTCAATAAAATACGCAAGAAATGTAATACATTTAACAGTTCAATATGTCAGGCTTGTCAGAAAACGGAGCACTTTTCGGAGTCATCGTGTATAGCCATGATTACTGCGTCAATTTGTTTCATGTGATTGTATAACCGCCCGCTACCCCGCACCCACCTCCACCATCTATCTGACTGAATTGGCTTGTTAGCACAGGACGCAGGGCGTCCCTTTGCTCCCCCATGACTATGCCGCCTCCATGGCGTTCTGTGCCCAACCCATGCCAGACGTATATTGGCATGATTGGTGACCTCTTAGTAGATTGGAAATTCCTTATTACTCAGTAAAGCATTCCTCAAATTTATGCAGACATTTTATATTATAAACACTAAATGTTTACTATTTAAAGGAATACGATTGTATTGACTGTGATAATGGTATTATATGGAGAAAAGTGAGCATCGATGATCATGGAACATATTGCAGGGGGGGGGGGGGATTCCTACATGTAGTTACGCTAAGAACTTTTTTCTTTCTTCGTCATGTTCATGGCGCTACTTTTTCTGAACTAAAAAGGAATATTTTGTAAGAAAATAAAAACAAATGAAATAAATAATAGAAAATTAAGCTGCATTGCACATTTCATCACCGATATTAGCCATGCTCTTTAAAATGAAAAAAAAAAAAAAATCCAAGACACTACTTTTAAATGCATATTCAGTCTTTTGTGTACTGTAAAGAATGTGTTAAAGACAAATTTGTTCCTTTTCTACCTCTCAATGAAATTTCTTTTTGAATGCATTGTTGATATCTTATCCAGAAAGGGAAGGAGGTATATAGTCTATGTACATCACCTTCCTTTACATGAAACCATGATTGTGAAGCTGTAAGAGTGGGGGACGGCCCGACATTTGAATAATCTCTGAATTTAATTCACAAACTGATGACAACCGGTGAGCTGACAGCTCGCATGTCAATCGTGGCTATTCCAGGGAGGAAATTGCTCCACTTTTTTCACTTGTTCTCTAATTCAATCCTTCTGTTCGGAGTAGAGTTTCATGAAAACCCACCAAATAAAGACCACTCGGTTTATTCAATGGACAGAGAAATTCTGTGGAATTTTTTTGAGGAAATAGCAGCTGCAGACGGACTGTTGACTGTTTTGTTTTATACGTACATGACTATTTTTTTTCGAAATTGTGAAACATGAAATTCATGCCCAAAGAAATATTCATTTTAGCAACAATTATCATATTTTAGCAAATCGGAGCAAGTTGTTGGTGCAGTATGGGGAGAAAATAACTTCTGATTGTGCGGCCCAATAAGGCTAAATATAAAAGACTGACACATTTTGTTTGAAAATAGATCATGGTACAAATTTAATTTTCGTTGGACTATAATAGAAACGTAGTCGTTTTTGTACAAATTAAAAGTACGGGTATTAGTGTATTCAAATACTCACAGCATGCTTGCAGCAGCTGATCAAGGGAGTGGCTGGGGGCGCTTCCTTCTTTTTATACACATATTAACACCGAAAGGCGCCGCTTGGCTGATTAACGGAGTTTTCGAAACCAAGTACGTGACCGCCAGTCGAGCGTGTCGTGTACGCATGCTCACATCCGTAGAACAAACATTTTGTATACTAATTCGCTGGTTGGCAGGCTACTCAGCAGGCTACTCAGCTGCGTCCTACATTGAGAACAGACGCAATTTTGGCCAAGAACCGGTCTTGTTTTCAACAGGACGGGGAGTTATTCGGATTTGATCAATTGAGCGTGCAAAGATTTCTGTTCTTTTAGATTTAAACAAGCTCGACCAGTGTACTTGGTTGGGAAAACTCAGCACCATTTTACATGAGACGGCGCCATTGTACATGAAATCGGCGCCTTCTCACAACAGTGGCGCAGATGCCTTACTGATAAGCGTGCTCCGCTCGGCCCCGCGCAGTCACTATTACAAACCCTGGATCCAGTAGCGCGATGTATCAGGCTTCTAAATGTAATGGTATCTGTAGACAGTTTTATGTTCTGGGGCAAATAACACAAAGGTTTGCGATCGATCGCAAATCTGAAACAACCATTCTGATTGGTCCAGGGTCACCTTTTTGAACGAGATGTGCTTGAAACAATGGTCTTGATTATTGGCTTTTGCAACTTTGCGATTGATTGCAAATCTTTGTGTTCCGGGCCAGGTCTTAGGAATGGTACATGGTCAACAGAATGAACCCTTTACTTACTGAGCACCGGATGGCCCCTGTTCTACTTCTATATGATTGAGAAAATCCAGTAGTCAACTGGTTAATAAAACCTCATGAGATATAACATGTATTATGCTACAGACGAGAACAGTATCATACCAGTAATGTATTTACCTTATTGCGAACTAAGAACGAAAAATGATATAGTTATGAACACAATTTAGGTTGGAGCAGTGCTATTGCTCTACATGACATCAAAATCATACCATAAGATCAGTTAGTATAGATTATAGAAGTGTTTTGGTCTTGTGAGGCAGGGTTCGAATCACTGGTGCAATATTGATGGCAAAACGTTCATCTACATTTCCCACTCTTGACCCATGTGTGGACCCGGCAGGATTTTTTTTTTTAACGCATGAGCCCTGTAATGGCAGCTTGGCTAAAGTCAGGGTAGTAATGATATAGTGGGACAGGAATGGAAAAAGTGTCATGTATAAGCGTCTTCCAGGATTCGTATTAATGTCCTCAGTGTTAATCATTTTTAACAGCTTTTATAAATATCATGTTGTGACATTCTAAACTGCACTGCAACATCAGCTGTTGTCATTCTAGAGAACTTATCACAATATCTAACTTGTCTGCATTAACAGACATTCTAAAGAGGTAAAATTCTAGAGCTTTTCTACACAGTGGCAAATTAAGTCCTATCTTATGGCGGAGAGTAACATCTCGCTTCTATTTTGGTCGGTTTAGCTAATAAAAGTTCTGCATTCAGTTGCACAAATGGCAGGCTGTTTTCGTTAAGTTGACATGAAGTCGTTGCCGGTTAGAACTGAATACGGCGTTTTCTTTTGCTCAAAAAGCCTAGTGCTTCACTTACCCCCTTATGAGCCTATGATCCCCACCAGACAAAGCAAACAAAGCTAAAAATCTATCACTGCGAGAGCGACTTGACATTCAAACAGTGGTAAAAGCGCGGCAAAACTAAATACTTGAATCGTATTAAAGCAGTAGTAAATTGTCCCTTAAATCGAGTCTTCGTCACTCCAACCTACTCAACGACAGTCTTAATGGAAAATAATTGAATCCTACCTCCATATAGAGACATAAAGGTAGGATTTATGGGCACTGGTTGAAAGGCTCCAAGGAAAGTTTATATTAATACTAACTCGTTTGATGCATTAAAAAGGAATGTACATGTATCAGATTGTATCAATATCTTGTAATGGTAAGAGTTATAATGGCCTGTTTTAATTTGCGTCAAATCTAGACTACCGTTTATTATTGCCATCGGTGTGAAAGAACTTATTTAATTACCGGTATTTCTTTATTATAGCTTCAGCCGTCTGGGATATTTTGCCTGATCATAATTTTGTTTTTCAGATGACGAATTCCCATCATTCCGATAAAGATTATTCAGTCATGAAAAGGGGAAAGGAATTATAAAAGATTTTGTTTGCTTCTTAAGGTTAAGTGATTTCGTTGCTAAGAGCAAGGCAACATTGCATTAGCGTTATTTCATTGTTTGCGATATATATTTTGACGAGTATGAAGGAACAGAAATATAGGAAGAAAGAAAGAAATGTAGACCTGATTTCCTTACGCAGAGAATGGGTATGTCACGGCGATGTAACAGATCTGTATAATCCAATTTATTACGAAGAAATGCCGGTGGAAAATGTGTTTATTCCAAAAAAGATTGCATTCAATCCGCCTCAGCATATACCAGTAAGCCCTCGGGAAGGCATGCATGGATTTGTATTTCGTACATGTCGTTCATTAGTATGGTGATGTTTAGAGTTCGGATATCTAAGAAATAAGAGGCTGCAGTAGAGGAATCTCTGACATTCGGATAGAACATTAAGTAATTTGATTTGAAATGAGTTTGGTGTATCAAACCTTGTATAACCTGAAAAATAGGAAAGATAGTAAGGTAGAGAAAATGAGCAGAATGAAATTTTGAGAAGTGTAGTATTTTGTTTTTCTTCCTTATGACCACACGAAAACGTCATGCGAATACGTTTGAAAAGTGTGTTACTATTTCAATTTTTCTTATACTTTCTCTTTCTTTCGTTTTCTCTCCCCCCCACATCCACGCTCTCTCTCTCTCTCTCTCTCTCTCTCTCTCTCTCTCTCTCTCACTCACTCTCTTTCTCACGTGCACAACACTCAAACATTTTCTCTCTTTCTTGATCAGTTAATAGTCTTTGGCTTTCATTTTTTGTCTTACTATTTGTTTGTTGTGTTTGCTGTCTTTTGTCTCTTGCTTTTCGTGTCTCTCCCCATCTCTCGCATTCTCTCTTTCTCTCTCTCTCTCTCTCTCTCTCACACACACACACATTCACCCACCTTCACGCACACGCACACACATGCTAACACGTGACACCTGAGGTAAATTGGCCCATTTAAAGCATAAAAGTTTGCAATGGTACCGAATTCGGTCGGAAATGACACGATAAGCATGATAAGTTTTACTGTTCAGCAAAATGGTAGTTACTTAAAGACAAAACAAAAACAAAACCAAAATATGAGAAAGCCTCGAACATTCCCTGATGTTACATTATTTTCCCTTAATGAGACATACCTTTGGACAAAATGTGGTGCCTTTAGTTTCCAAAACCCTACACTCTAAAAAGGATTGGTCAGAATAACCAATGTGTTGGTGAATATGTGTCCGACCACAAATATTGGTCAAAATTGACCAAATTATTGGTTAAAATGCACCAATATTTTGGTTGATTTTGACCAATTTCTTCGGTCGGACACATATTCACCAACACATTGGTTGTTCAGACCAATCCTTTTTTTTAGAGTGTATATATCTTAACAAAGGTCCTCTCTGAATCTGATTTGTACTCCATTTCCATGATTTCAGGCGTTAAGATTCATTCAAATGGAGACACTATGACAGGTCATTCCCTTCTAGAACAATACCAAAATTCCTCCATTTCTTTATCCATATTGCGATGTCATTGCACTATACCCTGCGGTCGTGGAGTTCTATTTTTGAAGCCATTCAGTTTGTTAGATGGCTGGAATTCTAGACCTTAATTATGGCCAATCACAGATCCACAGAGAAATCGCTTGGTCCACTGGTCACTGTTCATGAATATGAACAGAGACGTAGTTGGCCCCCATTTTTAGGAATCTGACCTTTTCATTAAACCATGTTGGTATTTACCTCGAGGAGTTCGTGAGTGCTGAACTATATTTTGTTCATCTTCTTTTCTTCTTTCTAACCAACCTGTTCATGTTTACAAAGGCAAAGGAATTCCCAAATCGAGTTAGCCTGAGTAAGAACAGGAATAACGGTGCAACAAAAGGTGGAAGCTTGGCAACCGGAAACCTTGATACATATGATAAGACCCTATTTATTTATCTGTTTTAATAAATATCAGATGCCATATTCATAATGCATTGAAAGATACAGATTTTTCTTTTGGCAAATAATATTCCATCGTGAACATTGTGGAAAAAAGTTTATGCTTCTAAAGACAACACTTCTGATGCATTCATTATGTTGTTACGCGTTTTGCTACCCTCATATTCGCAATGCACACGTTTGTTAACTTTTGTACATCATCTGGTTGTGGTTTTTGCCACTGTGGTATTCAACTATTTGCCCCTCTAGTGGCTTATAATGAAATACGGGTAAAATATAGAAAGACATCATCGACACAGGGCATGTAGTGGTGAATTTCCTGCCTGGTATATAAGGGTTTCTATTTAACTAGATTAGATTGTTCACCTACTCTCATCAAATTTAACAAGGGCGTGGATCATTCATTCCCCATTCCATTATTCACACTTGGCAAAAAATATACTGCT
>CM057169.1:1602820-1652491 GCA_029962745.1 Echinometra lucunter | reverse complement strand
CCTTTACATGAAACCACGATTGTGAAGCGTAAGAGGGGGGACGGCCCGACATTTGAATAATCTCTGAATTATAATTCACAAACTGATGACAACGGTGATGAGCTGACAGCTCGCATGTCAATCGTGGCTATTCCAGGAGGAAATTGCTCCACTTTTTTTCACTTGTTCTCTAATTCAATCCTTCTGTTCGGAGTAGAGTTTCATGAAAACCTACCAAATAAAGACCACTCGTTTATTCAATGGACAGAGAAATTCTGTTGAATTTTTTTGAGGAA
This sequence comes from Echinometra lucunter, assembly GCA_029962745.1. Taxonomy (NCBI): domain Eukaryota; kingdom Metazoa; phylum Echinodermata; class Echinoidea; order Camarodonta; family Echinometridae; genus Echinometra; species Echinometra lucunter. The sequence goes on along the minus strand of CM057169.1, from coordinate 1,652,216 downwards.
TAGCAGCTGCAGACGGACTGTTGACTGTTTTGTTTTATACGTACATGACTATTTTTTTTTCGAAATTGTGAAACATGAAATTCATGCCCAAAGAAATATTCATTTTAGCAACAGTTATCATATTTTAGCAAATCGGAGCAAGTTGTTGGTGCAGTATGGGGAGAAAATAACTTTGATTGTGCGGCCCAATAAGGCCAAAAATAAAAGACTGACATATTTTGTTTGAAAATAGATCATGGTACAAATTTAATTTTCGTTGGACTATAATAGAAACGTAGTCGTTTTTGTACAACTTAAAAGTACGGGTATTAGTGTATTCAAATATATTCACAGCATGCTTGCAGCAGCTGATCAGGGAGTGGCTGAGGGCGCTTCCTTCTATTTATACACATATTAACGCCGAAAGGCGCCGCTTGGCTGATTAACGGAGTTTTCGAAACCAAGTACGTGACCGCCAGTCGAGCGTGTCGTGTACGCATGCTCACATCCGTAGAACAAACATTTTGTATACTAATTCGCTGGTTGGCAGGCTACTCAGCAGGCTACTCAGCTGCGTCCTACATTGAGAACAGACGCAATTTTGGCCAAGAACCGGTCTTGTTTTCAACAGGACGGGGAGTTATTCGGATTTCATCAATTGAGCGTGCAAAGATATCTGTTCTTTTGGATTTAAACAAGCTCGACCAGTGTACTTGGTTGGGAAAACTCAGCACCATTTTACATGAGACGGCGCCATTGTACATGAAATCGGCGCCTTCTCACAACAGTGGCGCAGATGCCTTACTGATAAGCGTGCTCCGCTCGGCCCCGCGCAGTCACTATTACAAACCCTGGATCCAGTAGCGCGATGTATCAGGCTTCTAAATGTAATGGTATCTGTAGACAGTTTTATGTTCTGGGGCAAATAACACAAAGGTTGCGATCGATCGCAAATCTGAAACAACCATTCTGATTGGTCCAGGGTCACCTTTTTGAACGAGATGTGCTTGAAACAATGGTCTTGATTATTGGCTTTTGCAACTTTGCGATTGATTGCAAATCTTTGTGTTCCGGGCCAGGTCTTAGGAATGGTACATGGTCAACAGAATGAACCCTTTACTTACTGAGCACCGGATGGCCCCTGTTCTACTTCTATATGAATGAGAAAATCCAGTAGTCAACTGGTTAATAAAACCTCATGAGATATAACATGTATAATGCTACAGATGAGAACAGTATCATACCAGTAATGTATTTACTTTATTGCGAACTAAGAACGAAAAATGATATAGTTATGAACACAATTTAGGTTGGAGCAGTCCTATTGCTCTACATGACATCAAAATCATACCCTAAGATCAGTTAGTATAGATTATAGAAGTGTTTTGGTCTTGTGAGGCAGGGTTCGAATCACTGGTGCAATATTGATGGCAAAACGTTTCATCTACATTTCCCACTCTTGACCCATGTGTGGACCCGGCAGGATTTTTTTTTTAACGCATGAGCCCTGTAATGGCAGCTTGGCTAAAGTCAGGGTAGTAATGATATAGTGGGACAGGAATGGAAAAAGTGTCATTGTATAAGCGTCTTCCAGGTATTCGTATTAATGTCCTCAGTGTAATCATTTTAACAGCTTTTATAAATATCATTGTTGTGACATTTAAACTGCACTGCAACATCAGCTGTTTTCATTCTAGAGAACTTATCCACAATATCTAACTGTTGCATTAACAGACATTCTAAAGAGGTAAAATTCTAGAGCTTTTCTACACAGTGGCAAATTAAGTCCTATCTTATGGCGGAGAGTAACATCTTCGCTTCTATTTTGGTCGGTTTAGCTAATAAAAGTTCTGCATTCAGTTGCACAAATGGCAGGGCGTTTTTCGTTAAGTTTGACATGAAGTCGTTGCCGGTTAGAACTGAATACGGCGTTTTTCTTTTGCTCAAAAAGCCTAGTGCTTCACTTACCCCCTTATGAGCACTATGATCCCCACCAGACAAAGCAAACAAAGCTAAAAATCTATCACTGCGAGAGCGACTTGACATTCAAACAGTGGTAAAAGCGCGGCAAAACTAAATACTTGAATCGTATTAAAGCAGTAGTAAATTGTCCCTTAAATCGAGTCTTCGTCACTCCAACCTACTCAACGACAATCTTAATGGAAAATAATTGAATCCTACCTCCATATAGAGACATAAAGGTAGGATTTATGGGCACTGGTTGAAAGGCTCCAAGGAAAGTTTATATTAATACTAACTCGTTTGATGCATTAAAAAGGAATGTACATGTATCAGATTGTATCAATATCTTGTAATGGTAAGAGTTATAATGGCCTGTTTTAATTTGCGTCAAATCTAGACTACCGTTTATTATTGCCATCGGTGTGAAAGAACTTATTTAATTACCGTTATTTCTTTATTATAGCTTCAGCCGTCTGGGATATTTTGCCTGATCATAATTTTGTTTTTCAGATGACGAATTCCCATCATTCCGATAAAGATTATTCAGTCATGAAAAGGGGAAAGGAATTATAAAAGATTTTGTTTGCTTCTTAAGGTTAAGTGATTTCGTTGCTAAGAGCAAGGCAACATTGCATTAGCGTTATTTCATTGTTTGCGATATATATTTTGACGAGTATGAAGGAACAGAAATATAGGAAGAAAGAAAGAAATGTAGACCTGATTTCCTTACGCAGAGAATGGGTATGTCACGGCGATGTAACAGATCTGTATAATCCAATTTATTACGAAGAAATGCCGGTAGAAAATGTGTTTATTCCAAAAAAGATTGCATTCAATCCGCCTCAGCATATACCAGTAAGCCCTCGGGAAGGCATGCATGGATTTGTATTTCGTACATGTCGTTCATTAGTATGGTGATGTTTAGAGTTCGGATATCTAAGAAATAAGAGGCTGCAGTAGAGGAATCTCTGACATTCGGATAGAACATTAAGTAATTTGATTTGAAATGAGTTTGGTGTATCAAACCTTGTATAACCTGAAAAATAGGAAAGATAGTAAGGTAGAGAAAATGAGCAGAATGAAATTTTGAGAAGTGTAGTATTTTGTTTTTCTTCCTTATGACCACACGAAAACGTCATGCGAATACGTTTGAAAAGTGTGTTACTATTTCAATTTTTCTTATACTTTCTCTTCTTTCGTTTTCTCTCCCCTCCCCCCCCCCATCCACGCTCTCTCTCTCTCTCTTTATCTCTCTCTCACTCTCTCTCTCTCTCTCTCTCTCCTCTCTCTCTCACTCTCTTTCTCACGTGCACAACACTCAAACATTTTCTCTCTTTCTTGATCAGTTAATAGTCTTTGGCTTTCATTTTTTCTTACTATTTGTTTGTTGTGTTTGCTGTCTTTTGTCTCTTGCTTTCGTGTCTCTCCCCATCTCTCGCATTTCTCTTTCTCTCTCTCTCTCTCTCTCTCCACACACACACACACACACATTCACCACCTTCACGCACACGCACACACATGCTAACACGTGACACCTGAGGTAAATGGCCCATTTAAAGCATAAAAGTTTGCAATGGTACTGAATTCGGTCGGAAATGACACGATAAGCATGATAAGTTTTACTGTTCAGCAAATGGTAGTTACTTAAAGACAAAACAAAACAAAACCAAAATATGAGAAAACCTCGAACATTCCCTGATGTTTACATTTATTTTCCCTTAATGAGACATACCTTTGGACAAAATGTGGTGCCTTTAGTTCCAAACCCTACACTCTAAAAAAGGATTGGTCAGAATAACCAATGTGTTGGTGAATATGTGTCCGACCCACAAATATTGGTCAAACTGACCAAATTATTGGTTAAAATGCACCAATATTTTGGGTTGATTTTGACCAATTTCTTCGGTCGGACACATATTCACCAACACATTGGTTGTTCAGACCAATCCTTTTTTTAGAGTGTATATATCTTAACAAAGGTCCTCTCTGAATCTGATTTGTACTCCATTTCCATGATTCAGGCGTTTAAGATTCATTCAAATGGAGACACTATGACAGGTCATTCCCTTCTAGAACAATACCAAAATTCCTCCATTTCTTTATCCATATTGCGATGTCATTGCACTATACCCTGCGGTCGTGGAGTTCTATTTTGTGAAGCCAATTCAGTTTGTTAGATGGCTGGAATTCTAGACCTTATTATGGCCAATCACAGATCCACAGAGAAATCGCTTGGTCCACTGGTCACTGTTCATGAATATGAACAGAGACGTAGTTTGGCCCCCCATTTTTAGGAATCTGACCTTTTCATTAAAACCATGTTGGTATTTACCTCTAGGAGTTCGTGAGTGCTGAACTATATTTTGTTCATCTTCTGTTCTTCTTTTCTAACCAACCTGTTCATGTTTACAAAGGCAAAGGAATTCCCAAATCGAGTTAGCCTGAGTAAGAACAGGAATAATGTTGCACAAAAGGTAGAAGCTTGGCAACCGGAAACCTTGATACATATGATATGACCCTATTTATTTATCTGTTTAATAAATATCAGATGGTATATTCATATTGCATTGAAAGATACAGATTTTTCTTTTGGCAAATAATATTCCTCGTGAACATTGTGGAAAAAAGTTTATGCTTCTAAAGACAACACTTCTGATTGCATTCATTATGTTGTTACGCGCGTTTTGCTACCCCTCTATTCGCATGCAACACGTTGTTAACTTTTGTACATCATCTGGTGTGGTTTTGCCACTGTGTATTCAACTATTTGCCCCTCTAGTGGGCTTATAATGAAATACGGTAAATAAATATAGAAAGACATCATCGACACAGGGCATGTAGTGGTGGAATTTTCCTGCCTGGTATCTAGGTTTCTATTTAACTAGATTAGATTGTTCACAAATCAAATAACAAGGCGTGGAATTCATTCCCATTCATTATTCACACTTGGCAAAAATATACTGCGTGCTTGTTTCACGAGGAAGGTAGAAAGCAGGGAAGAAAATGTTTGAAAGAATGAGGTTTCGAAAGGGAATGATTTAGAAAGTTCAGTGGCGATTGTGAGGTCGCCGGTTCGAACCGCAGTGTGGCACTAATGTCATTCAGAAAGGCATTACCTTCCCTTCATCCAAGATGTTAAAATGGTGTATGTGGTTGGATACGAATGCCATTGGTCGATTGTGATTGCCCTTGAGTGAACAAGGCTGTATGGTTTAACTGGGATAGTAAAAACATACTTTAAAAGGCTAGATGTATTTTTTTGCCAGGGAACCCGTAATTGTAGTGATATTAGTAATAGTAGCAGTAGGTAGAAGTAGTAGTAGTAGGGTAGTGGTAGTAGTAGTAGTAGGTAGTAGTAGTGGTAGTAGTAGTAGTGGTAGTAGTAGTGGTAGTAGTGGTAGTAGTGGTAGTGGTAGTAGTAGTAGTGGTAGTAGTAGTGGTAGTTAGTAGTGTAGTGTAGTAGGTAGTAGTGGTAGTAGTGGTAGTAGTGGTAGTAGTGGGTAGTAGGGTGGTAGTAGTGGTAGTAGTGGTCTAGTAGTAGTGTGTAGTAGTGGTAGTAGTGGTAGTAGTGGTAGTAGTAGTGGTGTAGTAGTCGTGGTAGTAGTGGTAGTAGTGGGTAGTAGTGGTAGTGGTAGTAGTGGTAGTAGTGGTAGTAGTGGTAGTAGTGGTAGTAGTAGTGTAGTACTCGTCGTCTTCGTAGTAGTCGCAGTAGTCGAAGCAGTCGTAGTAGTCGTAGTAGTCGTATTAGTAGTAGTCGTAGTAGTCGTATTAGTAGTAGTCGTAGTAGTAGTATAGTCGTAGTAGTGGTAGTCGTAGTATTAGTAGTGGTCGTCGTCGTCGTCGTCGTCGTCGTCGTAGTAGTAGTGGTAGTAGTAGTAGTAGTCGTAGTAGTCGTAGTAGTAGTAGTGGTCGTCGTGGTAGTCGTCGTCGTCGTCGTAGTAGTAGTGGTAGTAGTAGTGGTAGTAGTAGTCGTGGTAGTAGTAGTGGTCGTCGTGGTCGTCGTCGTCGTCGTCGTCGTATTAGTAGTAGTCGTGGTAGTAGTAGTAGTAGTAGTCGTGGTAGTAGTAGTGGTAGTTGTAGTAGTCGTCGTCGTCGTATTATAATTAGTAGTAGTAGTAGTCGTCGTCGTAGTAGTAGTAGTAGTAGTAGTCGTGGTAGTAGTAGTAGTAGAGTAGTAGTAGTAGTAGTAGTAGTAGTAGTAGTGGTAGTAGTAGTGGTAGAGTAGTAGTAGTAGTAGTAGTAGTGTAGTGTAGTAGTAGTAGTAGTAGTAGTAGTAGTAGTAGAAGTAGTAGTAGTAGTAGTAGTGGTAGTAGTGGTAGTAGTAGTAGTGGTAGTAGTAGTAGTCGTCGTCGTAGTAGTAGTGGTAGTAGTAGTAATTTTATCATCATTTTTATCATTATCATCATCATTATTATTAGTTTATTACTATCCTTATTTTACCAACATTGTGATCATCATCATCATTAATAAGTACCGTCCGAATAGGTCCCATTAATTGTTTCTGCAAATAAAATCTGAAAAATATGATAAGCACAAAAAGTAGAATTTCCTAAAACAACAGATTTTCAAGTAAGGAAGTGATATTTCAGTGACATTTTCTCCTGTCTTTGTTCTTAATTACATGTAATTCATTCATTAGTGAGCAAAAGAGGGTTGCCATTCCAAGGTCTTTAAAACCCACGTGAAAGGAAAATGAATCATAAACTGCAAATGCAAATCAACACCAATTATCACCAGGACAGCTGACGTGAGATAAGGAGAACATTTTCCTCCTCCATTTGGGAAAGGTTGCGTAATTTACTCTTTGGCATTCATTATCAATGTTAATTACTAGTCATTCATCCTGCCTCCATCTCTCTCAGCCATCCATCTCACTCTCTCTCTCTCTCTTTCCTCTCTCTCTCTCTCTCTCTTGGACGCCCTCTGTCCTTGTATTTTTCTTTCCTCACGTTTTCTTTTGCATATTCTGTTATCTAGCCTTATGACAAAAAAGTCTCCTTCACTCCTCTTACTTTTAAAACATGTGCAGTGCAATATCAAAATGACGCAGACACATGTAAAAACAACTAGAACATTTCTGAAATTTGCCCAAGTCTGATAGAAGCTTTTACCACAACCATGACAACTGTGAACAGAGGATGACATTTAGCTACGCGTATGCAATCTTTGATATTTGCAACGCTTTTTCTGTAATGATGCTCGAGAGTTGTTGTTTTTTTCATAAATAATTATATAAAAATAAAATTGGTGATGAACGTTAACGCAGTTCGCAATCTAAGTCCAAGGTCTCAACATCGTATCTATTACCATGCTTTCCATGGATGGCATCAATTACCTTGGAATATTGATCATATAGTACACATCACCCTTGTCACATTCTCTACACTACCTCAGGACTTATGCTGTGAAGGATAGAAACTAGTTTTATTATCCAGTGCATTAACACTACCGGTAGAATTTCATTTCCTTTTTCCATTTGCTTTTTACACTAGTCACGATATGATGTGGATTCATTCCGTCATTGCCATCTCCTGTCATCTTTTTTTGCTCCCGCCAATATATACAAATTCTTCAAACGAATTATATCTATCCATTACTCACCTGTCAGCTTCATTCAAGCTAATAAAAGAGCAATTTTCAAGAGGTCAATATTAGATTAATCATTCCACCGAGTTTAATGGATAAAAGTCTTTCACGATGGTGTATATTTGAGCAGGTTTAGAATGTCATCCATAATACAAATGTAAATTGGTTTATACAAATGATGACTTTTAACGCGTGACCCGACACACGACATCGTTTCAAGTGGTGTCCAGGGGAGCGTTTCATCAAGAGTTTTGTCGGTGAAAATCACCGACAAATGTTATAAGCTACTGAAAATACTCGTATCTGATTGGCTGAAAGCAAATTAGTCGGTGAAAACCACCGACTAATTGTTTCATGAAACGCCCCCCAGGTGTAGTACAAGTAGTAAAGACCGGAATGAGTTATGCATGTTTTTAAAGAGGGTTCATCTATCCATGTTCATTTTCTTAAAGTGATTACACAATGGTAAACAAAATTTTGATATACGATCGAGAATAGAATTCTAAGAAGAATGACACTAAAAATATGATGATTTTCAATCGAAATCAATGCATTTTGGCTAATTTTCTCATGAAAAGTTATGAGCTGACCAAAAAAATTGAGTATGAGGTATGACGTAAAAGTGGGTACCAAGCTTCGCGCATTGCAGTTGTGCTACGCGCTAAACTGTACAACATGTATTATACCTTGCGCGCATTTTGCTAGAAGTGCGCGACAAGGTACCCACTTTGACATCATTTTGACGTCAAAGTGGGTACCCAGTTGAAACTGGTTCACAGCTGAGCGGTCAAAAATATCCTGAAATCTTACCACATTTGGGGGTTTCCTTGGCAACAGGACTTTTTTAAAAACTTTAGATAGATGATTTTCTGCTAATAAAATCATGCTCTTTTAAATGAACTAACATTGTTTCAGCATTGGGTACCCCCTTTAAACATCACTTTATTGATTCAACTTGCACAACAAAAGAAAAAACAGTATAATAGCTCAGGGCATATCCAAGTTACTAGAAAGTACAGGGCATTATAGTGCGCCAGTAAACTAATGTTTAAGCCTATCATGCATTATGATTGCGTCTCTATGCAGGGAAAGATTTTTTTTTCTTACGAGCAAGGTTTTCTATGTACCTATTGCTCTACATGGGATTTCAAATTCAGAAGACACATAATTAGATGATATTAAAGGGTAAGTCCACCCTAGAAGTTTCACTATGTCAATGGGGTAAGAAAATGTGTAACTTCCAAGAAAATTTAGAAAATGTGAAATTTCATGTACAAAGTGAACGGAGACCTGCTCACATATGATGTCATCAGTGTTGCCAATTTGCAGAGCCGAGAGTAATTTACTAGAAAATGTAAATGAGTGTAATTTTCTTATTCTTTGACCGATTTTGCCCATTTCTTGTTTAAAATGCTGTTCAAATTTATCTCATTTTATTTAAACAGTGAAAGTTGTAGGGTGAACTTTCCCTTTAAATGTCCATGACATACAGATATACATTCCTTGTGTGTACTATACTAGAAATTGCTCTCTGGAAATATTCATTATTATTATTATTATTATACATCAGCCAGACAGACTATGTTTTGTCAAGCATACATTTCACAATTTTGTTACGAACAAATGTTATGAGACGTTCGTCGTGATCGGAATCTAACAACAGCCTATGTTTTGTATTCATTAGTTCCTTGTTCATGTTTGTATTCATGTGACGCTCAAAGCAAAATTCTATTTCATTGAAATGACAGCGCCTGAAGCGGAAAATCAATCAATTTAAAATCGAAAACGCTGAAAGCAAGCATGTATTTCGAATTTCTTAATGAGGGATTAATTTTGTGATGTGTAAACTAGATAACTGTACTTGACGAAGATTTTACGTATTTGGCATGTTTTGACGCTTATATGCTCTTATAGAAGTCTAATTTAAATTGGAGTTTCTTTGGGATTTTCTTTTTGTATTCAGTTTGGTGTGTTTTTCAAATTATTTGAACACGTGACAAGCACACTCAGCATTAAATGAATTAGACGACTGAAGGGCCAGATTCCGTTCTGATATCTTGCACACGTAGTCTATGATACTTGCTAAATTGGCATTCCGGTTAGTAGTAGCTTGGAGGCGTAGAGCCTTCGAACATTAATTTACTGACGTTGATTATATCAAAGTTCGCCTTTGCTTTGACTACAATCATCCAAATCTCTTTGTCTGATGGAATCACATTTTCGGCGCCATCAAACAAATGTTCATGAACAGAATTTGTCATCTAATTTTTATTGAAGCACTAAGCGCCGAAGGGAGGGATGTTTTTTAAATGTAATTTCTACATTTCTGTTTGGTATATTTTCGTTTTTTTTGTATTCGCTAATTTGTTCCTGTTTATTTCAGTTGTAATTTATGTACTTTTAATTTATGTATTGATGCATTTTTTCTGTGCCATGTAAATGTGACTAATTTTCATTTTCTTTGAATATGGACAATAAATGAACCTTATGAACCTTATCATGCTTATGAACCTTATGAAATACATGTAACTGGTGATGCATTGCTGCGTTATTCACGCCATTGAGTAACTTTTAAAAATCTGAGACGCATGGCCCTACATGCTATCGTGTAGGTAATATTTTGTAAATATGAAGCCCTGAAAAATGCACTTCAAAAGCATCATCATAGGCCTCACAAGAAGTGAAAATATGGAAGTGACGCGAAATTCCAGACCTTTTTACCCCATATACTGCAGTGTTACACAAGGATTACCCAGGTATTTTGCAAATGACGGAATTCAGTAGTAGATAATAACACCTCATATTTCAAAAACCATTATATTGCTGTCTGTTTATTCATTGTTCTAAGCATCTTTAAGCAAAAATACATCAAAATTCAACAATTCATTAAATCAAGCGTCCAGAAAGTTACCGGATCCCTGCTTTTTCCACTTCCTCCTAACTTAAAACTCTATATTTTTTATAGAATGGATTAATGCTTCAACAATTAGCGTAGATTCGTCTTGATGTTTGCCATTTGCTGGAAGTTGTAAGGTTGTTCCAAGTTTACCAATATACCAAGTTGACTAATGCTAATGATGTTACAGACGTATAATCGCTACAGAGAATAATTTGGTGACATAAATGATTGATAAAGATTGATGAAAATGGAGGATATTGTGGGGATTTAATGAGGCAACCATTAATTCCGCAAAAAAGAAGAAGTTGTGAACGATAAGTCGACTTCAGATTTACATTGGATGTTGGATAAATGCATCCGTCAGAAACTCATTAAAGTATTTAGACAAAAATACATGAACCTGTTTCTATCACCCTGTATCCCAGAACCCGTGGATAAGCCTACTGAGTCATGTGATCCGCTAGTACGAATGAATCATGTATATTTAAGTCTTAAGTCACCGCTCACTCTTCTATGCCAGTGATACCGATCATCAGTTACTGCTCACTGTGACCTAGTGGTTGCGATCATTAGTTACGGCATACTACGACCAATACTGCGAGCACCCTATCCCACTCCTGCCACAATCTCAAGAGACATTTAATGGCGCCTTATTGATCCTCTATATGTCATGGAAGTAGAGGAAAGCAACAAGTTGTCCACTTAGCATGCTTAGCGTAATGTGGAGTCTGTTTTCTCCCGTGGTGAGGACGGTGGTTGCGGCTTAGATGATGTAGCCCATTCACAAAAAGAGACAAACTTTGGGTTCTTTGACTTTTGATATATATATATAGTGGTAGCCTTAATGGATCTGTTGATAACACCAGTACTTTAATCACCACTTGTGTTAGCTTCTCTAGTGCCTTTTGAAGCTAACGAAGTACCTTTTCCGCCGCAAGTTAGGCATGTCAGGAAGAAACATGGTTACCATGTTTTCTCCCGGATTTCTCCTCAAAATGCTTACAGTGCAAACACGACCAAGAAGATCCTTTGGCCATAAGTTGGCAAATATTGGCATTACCCTTTGGAAAGATAACACATTAACACATTAGGTAGCCTGTAAGTCTCAGCTTAAAAGAATCGTCTAACAATTCGGGAAGCCAGCAACATCATACTACGATCAACAATATAGGAGCAATATCGTGGCTTTATCGTTGAAAAATAAATTAGGCGGTCCGTTTACACGCTCAGTATCGAAGGGCAAGGACTTTAGAGTCGGGAAGGTACTGAACAAGGGGGGAAAAGAAAATAATGCTGACATTGATCTGCAGTTGAATGCATACAAATTCTATAAAACACAAAAATAATCGAGTTTAAATTGGTTTGTTTGTTGTTTTTTCTTCTCGTTGTTTGGTTAATTTGATCATTCTATGTCGCTAACTCTGATTCGCCCGCTAAAGTCTAAACGTTAACGTCTTCTGGAATTTACTTAACGGTATCAAAATCGTACTATAGCGAGCTTTTTTCACAGAAATGGCTGTGTGTCTGTGTTAAAGAATAAATTTCTACAAAAACATAGTCTTTAACCGATTCATGACAGGAATTATTCAAACCTTTATTTGATCAGCTTTTCTTCTTTAAATTGGCAAAACCAGTATTTCTTATTATTGCTACCTTTCTCTTTTTAAAAAATTCATATATCTGACATGAATATAAGATGACAAAAAAAAAATTATGTTGAGAAGTTAGAAGTAGCCAATTTGACTGAAAAACCATTGATTTTTAAATTTTCCATCACGATGCCAATTTAGGGATTTTAGTGCTTATTTTGCAGGAAGTTTTTCAGCATCAAACAACAAGTACTTTAGCAACCAAGATAAGCACAGTTTGTATAGAATTATTTTGCTCTTTCTGCCTATGTGTTTTGTGGGGCTCTGCATGAAAAGTTATTCGGCCAAACCGGGGGAGCGTTTCATCAACATAATGTTGTCTGACAAGTTGTCAGATCTGACATCTTTCCTTGATTTTGATTGGCTGAGAAGCATCGTTACTATGGCAACTGTCGGATAAAACGACAAGTCCTTTCATGAAACGCTCCCCCGGTGTTTCCATAACATGATTCCAGTTTTTCTGGCACACCTGGGGCCCGATGCATAGAACTTTTGCCAGACTTTTTTTTTTGCCAGAAAAAACTCTGGCAAATTTTTATGTAATGAAAAACTCTGGCAATTTTATTTCCCGTAGTTTCCTCAAAATTTTCCGTAAAAAGCTCTGGCAAAAGTTTTATGCAACGGGCCCCTGACACCCCTTTTCTGACACACCATTTTCCCATTCACTTTTGTACATGCAGCATTTTCGTTCTGTGATTGGCCTTTTTGCTAGTGAATATTCATCACTGTCTAATTAATTTTGTGGGGGTTGTTTTATTTCTTTTAGAGGGTTTAATGGGGAGAAACACTACAAAATGGATTGTTATATGCGTTTGAATTTATTTACATGAAAATAGATATGTTTCTATATACAATCATGTTTTGATTGATAGATAATCCAAAATCAATGAAATCCCAATGTTTCTCCCCCATAAACCCCCTAAAAAAATAGAACAACCCTGGCAGAATTAATTATAGAGTGATGAATATTCACTAGCAAAAAGGCCAATCACAGAACGAAAATGCTACATGTACAAAAGTGAATGGGAAAATGGTGTGTCAGAAAAGGAGTGTCAGGTGTGTCAGAAAAACTGGGGTCATGTTATGGAAACACCCGGCCAAACCGAATCATGTGGAATTCTGCCAGAAATGGCTTAATCAGTTCGAGTTCCCATATTATGAAATAAAGAATGTTTCAACTAATCAGAAAGGTTTCTGATCAAAGCAGTCCTAAGCACATTGTTAGAATGCAATTGCTATGTTTCATGTCATTGGTTATTTGTAGATTTTATTTTTCCGGCTTATTTGCCATGATTCACTTAGTCGGATGTTCAAAATCAAGGCATGAAACGGTCAATTTATTGTACAACCATAAGGATGATTAACAAGTTTCAAGGTGAAGGATCATTTCCTGTCGTATAGTGAGAAAAATATTATGTTATTTCAAATATAAATTTTCTCAGGCGCTTGCCCGTTGTCATCCCCTTACCTTCCCAATGAAGTCGATCGCATTTTTACAAGATTTATTAGCTTGCCAACTCCGATAAGAACATACACGTACCCCGGCATCTGTAAGGCCAATTAAAGTATGCTAGGCAATTTATTATCCCAATTTGGAAACAACCTTAATTATGTGTAAATCATTACTTTGAATTGGAGTCAGTAAACAGCGATTTCCTGTTAAATGTCATCAAAAGCATTCATTCATTTTGTCATTCAATAATTAGCAAACACGATTAATACTTCTATTACAACGCCAAACTGACTCTTCAAAGATTTTAAAGCGACCGATTCTTTTCAATGATTGAGGGTAATGCCATTCTTTTTGTTTAGGTTGCTGTCGGTCTGGGCCCCTTTTCATAAAACTTGTTATCAATAACAAGTTGCAATAACTATTAAAGCTACTGAAATACTCGCATCTGATTGGCTGAGAGCAAAGTTGTCATAGAATTGTGGCAGCTGTTACCGATAATAAGTTTTATTAAATGGGGCCCTGGTGTCAGCTTCCTTAAAGTAACTGGGGTTCACATCAAAGAATAGGAAAAACAATAGCACTATAGCAGACAGTTTAATTAATTAATTTTGCAGTATATCTTTCATTTGTACCATTAGTACCATTAGTATTGTCAATGGTATGATTCATTCATTACCCTATCCAATGCCAGCCTCGACATCGTGCACACGTACAGTACAAAAATGAAAGAGAATTCATTTCACAAGATAGGCATAACAAAGTGCTTTTATCCTTCTGGGCACCGTTGCATGAAAGTTGTCAGTCTCTGACAATTACCATAGTAACAGTCGGTAACCAGTGCTTCTCAGCCAATCAAAACCAAGGATTTTACTAAAATTGTCAGAGACTGACAACTTGTCAGTGCTGACAACTTTCATAAAACGGTGCCCTGGTCCTAACTATTACCTGCTCAGGTTGTGGGGGGGTTTCTGGGGTAGGGGTATTCTCTCTCTCTCTCTCTCTCTCTCCTCTCTCTCTCTCTCTCTCTCTCTCTCTCTCTTTCTGAGGGGGTATTTTGCCATACTCAGCAGGTTTTATTTCGCTTAATTGAATTGAATAAACTTTCAAATTACAACATTTCCTTTATCAATACATAATTCAGTCTCTAATCTTGTCGTTATCCCCCTCTATGTCTTTTTTCCTGCCTCTCTTTCTCTACTTTTTCACCCATTTACTCTCTCTCTCTCTCTCTCTCTCTCTCTATTCATCTATCTATCTTTCTCTCTCTCATTCTCAATTTCTTCCTTTCCCATCCCTTTCTCTTTTTTCTTCATTGCATGTAATGTGTCATTTATTGACTTACTGTAACAAATCTCCAACTTAGTTATTTTTTGTGAAAAGAAAACAGTGTTTAAGCTTTCCAAGTTGTTCTATGACATATAAATGATGATTGATCTCATGTGACGGAGGAGGTTACAGATTATTACATGAGTATTCCGTTGCACACGTCGGTCATATTTATTAAGAATTTCCTTGTTCTTACACGAAAGTTTGACAGAGTAAGAGTGAATCTGATATGACAGGAGAGTAAAAATTAATATTGCTCCGTCGTGACTCAAATTGATTTTGAAACAAGTTATGATTAAAAGACACAGTCTTGCTATTTCCATCATACCAGAACAAATGCATATAAAGCTGTCCAACTGATTACATTTCATCTTCCTGCATATTGTATACGAATTTCTTCTCTGGCTGTCTTCATATCTGTCTCGCCAAAGCTACAGAAGTTGGAAATACTTTCAAGATGTGAAGACTGAATCCTCGTGAACACCCCTGGTGAATGAAGAATGGGATTATTTTCACATATA
This sequence comes from Echinometra lucunter, assembly GCA_029962745.1. Taxonomy (NCBI): domain Eukaryota; kingdom Metazoa; phylum Echinodermata; class Echinoidea; order Camarodonta; family Echinometridae; genus Echinometra; species Echinometra lucunter. Next base: position 1,636,841 of record CM057169.1, on the reverse strand, counting down.
ATATCAAGAGGCATGAATGATATTAGCTTAAGAACTGATTTCCTGTTGACATGAGGGATGCTTGGAAAAGTATCTCTGTATTCACTGGTCGAAGCGCAGAAATTTCAGCACCATTTTTTTTTTTTTTAAATAGAGAACTATTTGGCATTAAACAGTTCTTTAGGGTCTTAATATCCCTTCTCACATTAAACTGAAAGTCGTAGCAAGGAACGGACATTTAACCATTTCTGCATTTTTCTGCCAACACGCAATTATTTCGACTCAAAATGCTAATTGTTGATCTGAATTTAAATGTCATTTTAGGCACTTTTACCCATTATTTCAAATAGAAACAAAAACAACTTTATCAAAGCTTAAAGGAGAATGCAACCCGAGCATCAGTGTGCTCTCTGTGAATAAAGATGACCAAGAAGAGTAAACAGTAAAAGTTTGAGGAAAATCGGACAATCGGTTCAAGAGTTATGAATTTTGAAAGTTTCAGTAAATCCCTATTATGAGGATCCTTGAGTTGGCAACTTTGCCAGCATCTGTGATGTCATCGTGGACAACTCTCCATTCATTTTGTACATAATTTTTCAAATAAATTGATTTATATGAAATTTCAGGTCAGGAATCAATATAATTCTTCCCATTATGCTTGCAGAATTGATATAGCCATGCCATACTCAAACAATAAATTATAAGAAATTTTATTTCTCTTAAAAATAAAGAAAATGTTGAATTCTCTGTACAAAATGAATGGAGAGTTGTCCACGATGACATCACAGATGCTGGCAAAGTTACCAATTTAAGGATCCTATAATAAGGATTAACTTAAACTTTCAAAGTTCATAACTCTTGAATAGATTGTCCGATTTTGCTCAAATTTTCACTGTTTACTCTTCTTGTTCTTCTTCACTCACTGGAAGCACACTGATGTCAAGGTTGTATTCTCCTTTAAAGAAAGGTGGATTTTACTGAAATGAATCGTCTTGTGACATGTGAGAGTAAACGCGGAGAATTGTGTTAATAGGCTAAATGGCTCTAATTGTAAAAACCTGTACCTGAAGGTGATGGCAAATTTGGAATGATGGAATAACGAAACAAGTAGCCAGGAAATGGAAATGGAATGAGTGATAACGATGACCAAGTTTTCTTTTTCTTAATAAGACTTAGTCAGAGTGGATGAATTATTACTTGAGTGATCAAGTATTCAACACTTATATTCCATGTCAGAGTTTGTTTGGTAAATAACTGACATTGTATGAAAGATGATGATATACAGTGCTTCTTCTGAGGTGCCCGGAAGTCAGATAATCTACATCAAGTCAGAGATCTATAAGCATGATAAGAGAAAGCTGGGAAATGAGAGAGGAATTATGGGAGCTTCAATCTTAATTGACGTAACCCGAATAACCTCAACTCCTATAGGTAAACGACTCAGAGGTGGGGTCCCTTTCACCTACCCTTTGAAGTTTACCGGAAGATATTGCCCCCTCTAGTACGGCTCATATTCATTTCATCTTCCAAAAATAAAAAAGAAAACTGCGTTTTCACTACCAGATACCTTAACGATTATGACACTACCAAACGTCATTGTCGACTTCAATAAAAAAAAATTGTTGCCCAAATGTGAAGAACTTACTTTAAATCCATTATGTAATGTCAGTCATGAGTGCCGTCTTGGTATTTTGCATGTCATTTTTGTCATTTTTTGCTTATGACATGCTTTGGAAGGCTTTTTATCATTATTATCTTTATAAAAAGTAAAGATTTCATGCAGCTGTCGTGTTCAATAGCTTTAAACCCATGACGATATCAACGTTCAACTTTTTGGCAGTGTGAAGATGCCCTGAAGATGCTCCATAGAAAATCTTAGATTCTTAAATAGGTATTTGATTATCAACACGACACCTTGTCTCATCCCGTCTTCCGATTTATCGTGTGCCCCTCTCTCAGCGATGCGGGGAGTTTATTTTTCACCCCAGGCGATCTTTACGAGAAACCACCTTAATCATTCAAAGTGGAGAAGAGAGGGCCTACCTCCATATTAAGCACCTTGTGACACCGAGTTATATTAATTGGTGTCGGGGAAAGAAAGCAACAAGTGTCTTTCGAGGGAAAATGTAGAGGGAAGAGGAAGGATACGAAGAGGGCGTATGAAATGAGCTTGACGAACGTTGCTCGGTTCGTTGTTATGTGAGAGCGGAGTTTGGTGAGCTTGGTGCGATGGATGCGAAATTGAGACAAGCAGAAGATGGTTGGTTCACTCTGTCCGTTGAGGAAAAAAAAAAATAGTCAAAATGCTTCCAGGGCTCCATTGCATAAAACTTACCATCAATGGTAACTACCATGCCACATTGCTCAACAGTCAATCAAATCAAGGTTTCCATGGAAGTTACTATTTATGGCATAAATGGTAACTTTGTAAGTTTTAATTTGTAAACAAATTTTCGGCATTACTCCCAGTGTTAAAGATCGTATGCTCGATGTGTAATCTGTAATGGTAAGTTTTATGCAACGGGGCCCTGATCTGTTTTTTTTTTTTCTTTATTATCTTAAAGGTCATATGCCCTTTTGTTCGAATGAAGATTTCTTTAATAATCATCTTGAAGAAGCTCTTAAACCTTCTTGGTCTTTCAGTACATGGTAATTTGCTTTGAGCTTGATTGGCAGTCGAAACATTCCTTGAAGCAACGGATATGACATGAATTACCAATGTGTGTCAGGTGATTTCTAGAAGGAGTTCTTTTTCAAATTGTGTGCCATGATTTTAATTAGGTCTTCACGATACTTATGTCAGAAATTTGCTGTTGCTGACACTGAACATTTTTTTTATCATTTCATTTGTTTATTTTTTTCATGATATAATGAAAGAGATATCGAATGTTTTCAAGCAGGAGGAGGCTAGCAACTGCCTGCGGCGTGACGTAAGACGAAAACACTTGGAGACACAATCATGATAATTTGCTGAACATAATATAGGTACATCGTTTTTCATGATTAAATTATGAAATCCATGCGTGATATAAATACTAATTCCAAATTAAAAGGAATAAAAGAAAGTTTCATCAGCATGATCAGGTTGAGAATGTTGAGGGGACACATTCGAGGTTTATCCTTTCGAATGTTATTCTGTCTCGGGAGAAACTGAAGTGGATGGACAAACCAACGAATGAAGGCAGTCACTTCGGAAGGCGCTGTAAACATCTCGCCTCCCAAATCAATTTCTGTAAGTAGTTTATGTAGTATCAAGATACGTAAAGGCCTAAATACTCGGTAAAGCAACAGTTACCTAATCCCACATCAGCCCGGTTTCTCTGCCCACACAATTCTCTGTCAAACAGCATCTTTAGAACAAGTTGGTATATCCGGGTCAATTTGAAATTTGACCCTGCACAAACACCAGACGTTGTTAGCAATGTTGCGCCAGACTCATCTGATGAGTTAATTAATTTCTCAATTTGGGTGCACTATACACAGATACGATGCTTCTCAGAAAAAGAACCTAACCATAACACAAACATGACAAAGGATTATTGTGTACAAACTATTTGGCCTATTTTGCCTATAGAGGCATAATTCATTTCCCATTAACTTGATTAACTGCAGTATTATACTTTCAAATGTTACCTTCATGGCATTAATCTATGCAAGATTCATGAAGCAACACTTGTTTCCAGAATTACATGACAAACTGCATTTGTGCCAAATTTGCGTAAAACCACGAACAAGACGAAATGGATATGTGGGACTCAAAAAAGATAAAATAGGGGAGATTTTCATCAATGGAGTTTTCATAAAAACATGCGTCATTATCAATTTCCAGTGGGTTCATTGTTTGCACCAATCGAAATAGGTATGAACCAATCAAATGAAGATAGGGCAAAGTATGAAGTCACGAGTTTGTCTGGGCAAAACTCGTTAAGCCCGCCGCAGACTATACGATCCGACTGCGACCCGATTTTCGAACGAATAGCATTTTGTATTACATATGAAACTTTAAACAGGTAAAATTATTTTATTTGAGGTTCGGAATACATGGAATAATGACAGGAATACTAAAATCGAAATTTTGGTTAACTGCAAGCCCAGGCACAGGTGACGCCAAACCAAATAATACTAATAATAATCAATCGTAGCCGATCGCAAGATTACTAAGACGTCACTACGATTCGGAATTGAGTTCGCCTTTATTCCTACAGGGAGGCTCGCAAAAGCCCGGAATTTCGATTTTAGTATTCAGAACTTTATTCGTTGATAGTTTACATGCTAGAATATTCAAATGAATGATCGCAGAGTGTGCGGTAGGCTCTAATGCGCATCTCATCATCATAAATGGCGTGGTTACGGCGCCATATGATATTTGTGAACACTAAAAGCAACCTCGAGGGGATTTCGCGGGGGGTTGCCGCTGGATATCTGAATGAGGTTTAATTCTAAACTCCCTACTCCTGAAGTTACGCATGACTTTACGAATGGCTTAAATGTGAAGTGGCAAATGGGATACCCAAAAAATTTCCTGACGTTTCCCATAATCTCAATTAGATTGTGGCAAAAAAATATAATTTGCAATAAAAATGTTTGTAAATAATAGTGATGTAAATCTACATCTGCATATTTCATAGCTCATGCGATTTGTAATGGCTGAGAATCACATTTGGCTCGCCATAACATCAATTCGTTCGTATACTTTACGAACAGCTTTATGAAACACCCCCCCCCCCTCGAAAGTATTCCTATGTCATTAATGTCCTATTATAAATACTTTCAGGGTGCCCAGTGATGTTATTGTCCCTTCTGGATACCTGTCCTGCACTGTAAAAAATAATATGCCCATTGGTAATTTTACTTATTTTGCCCAAGGAGAATTTCCTTATAAAAACGTAAGTGTTTCCCTTTATACACACTCGATTTAAGTCTTACTAACTCAAACTTTCTATGCGTTACCAGATTACAATATATGCGAAATTTTTAAGTTAAATGGAATGCAGGAAGATTCCAGTAATTTGGATTTGTATTAATTTAGTCATGTTAACCCAAATTAAGAAATGGTTACGTATTACTTAACAATTTATGTTGATTGTACTTATCTTTCTTAAGTAAAAACTGATGAAGTGCGTGATTTAAGAATCAACATAATGTCTTGAATATTCATCCAGACAAAATTGCTCCTTTTCTTTTAAATAAAACTATTCATTTTTCCGGTTCAATGAAGATAAAAAGAGGGCAAAATATCAATAACTCTGATTTGATTTAAGTAAAGATGAGGCAATTCATTTTGAATTGTTACTCAATTTAAAGTCAATCGAAACTTGATATTCTTTAGAAAAAAAAATTGCCAACCAATTTATTTGATAAGATGCCACAATCAGGAATATATATAAAGGTTGGAACCCTATTCTGAATCTGAATGGTTTGGTCAGCAAAATGTCTCTTCCCGACACATCCACGCTAACTTGATTAAGTGAGAAGCGCACTGCGTGTGGAAAGACTTATTGCCATTGCTTTAGTTTGGATTTGAATGTTTCCAAGGAAGGGCTATTAACAATGGATGAAGGAAGGTTGTTCCAGTCCCTTACAGTAGTTACAAAGAATGAGTCTTGAAAAACCCTGGCCCTATGACGGAGCTGGTGGAATTTCTGGTTAATCATCTTATACAGCATGCAGAGTCTTTGGTTCCTTCTTCTTGTCTGAAGGGATTCCCAACCAAGATCGTTAAGGGCTTTAGTAACAGAGCCCTCTTCCCTACGATAGTTGCCGGTACAAAATCTGGCGGCCTGTCGTTAGCATACTAAAATTTATTTCATTTAGCTAGGTAAACACAGTGGACACAAATACAATACGCGATGAAACAACCATCATAAGTAAATTCTACTTCACTAGCATTTGTTTTGCATCTGTTTTTTTTTTGGGGGGTGGGGGGGGGGGGTGGGGGGGTAGTCGTCCCTCCATCTGCTCTCCATGATTTTACTATATAGTAGAAATTGTAATAAAACTTTCAGCAGTCATGTCATAAACACTTCCTATTATGATATCTACCCAGGTAGCTGGTTTTATATATTTGCTAGGGCTGTATGATATATCTTGCTCCAAACGCATAAGCATTTGCTACCTTTTTTCTACCCTGATTTGGGAATGAGAGTAAAGTTATCACGGGGCTTTAATCTTGCAAAACATTACAAAAACAAATCCATCACATAACAAATTTCTGTTATTGCCTGCAAAGTAAATAAACTTTGGTATCAATTCTTTTACTCATGTAAACTTTCCAGTGTGAATTTGTGCGATCTGGCAGTGTAAACGTTCCAGCGAAGATCGACCTATTTTCTGGTGAGAAGGATTTACGTCCAACTAGTTGTCGAGGTTACTGATATGTCTATCCATTAGGCGGTACACTATCCAGTTAAAAAAAAAAACCGGCACTGCAGGGTATCCCACACTCTTTTTTTTTTCTCCTTTAATAATAGCGCAGGGAGAAAAAGGTTCGCCCTCTGAAGCCGTTCCCATTTTAAGTTCTCAAAGGAAGTTCCGACAAGTGATCGTAAATTCATCGCAAACTAATGTTAAAGGTTAATGTGTCTTCTTCTTGTTTGCCTAATTTTCAAGCCATGTCGGTATCAAGTTACCTTTGCTTCAGATCTGTAAACAAAATTTTGATTCGTTAGAAATAACGTGGATCTCTGAAATTGAATCAAAATTTTTCACAGACTATACGCCACAACGGTTTTCATTTTGATTCAGGATTGAAAAAAAAAGAGCATACTCGATCTCTGCAATAAATTACACTGTAAATCAATGTAATTTTTGTAAACTAAAATGACATTTAACATAAAGGGTCATGTGTATACGAAATTACAAGCATAATGAGCTCAGTCAGATGAATGATATTTCTTCAGCTATTTTTCTAGATAGTAATCATCGTTCCGGTCTTTAAGACTTGTACTTAGGCCATCTCATTTTTTAGTTTTTTACAAAGCGATGGTTTTATAAAAGTAACGTCACACCTTATCTATTCATAAAATGATAGGTTTTTAACACCTTTTTATTGTCATTTTCTTTTCTCTGAGTATCTGTGAATACGGTTAATAATGTGCTTAATTGATTAAGAGCAAGTCAGTCAGAAATTCAATTTTGAAATATGCTTGAGAAAAAAACACAATATTTTGTCTGCATGGTATTGTGTGCAGTCCCACATGCGTAATTCCATGAAGGAAGCATCCAAAGATGAAATTAATCATGTAAATGATAGAAAATGATTCTCCACTTCAATCTCCACATTCTCCACAATCTCTTTATTATTTCAACCATCCTGGGCCTAAAAAATTGAAAGATAATATACTGATTTCAAAATATTGTTTAGAAATGTCTCACTCTGATTAATTGTGCAATTACAGTGAAGCGTGATGTTCAAAGAAGCAAGCCGTGAGCACATATCGCACAATATTCAAACATGAACAAACTGCTAGTTTTCTAAATTATTACACTGCTTTTTTCCCCCTACATCTGTACATAAAGAGTATACCCCGTTCACGGCGTAGCTAGGATTTCATTTTAGGGGGCGGAAGTGAGCAGGCGAAGCGTGCGAATCATTTACTGAGCGCGCGAAGCGTGCTTTCTTGGGGGGAGGGTGCAGGAAGGGGGGAGTTTTCCACCTCCCGCGTGAAGCGCGGAAGTTCCGACGTTTATTTGTCATTGTTCCTTGTCTGCTCCCCCTCTTCTTACGTTCTCTTACTTTTTCTTTTCTCGCTCATGCTTTTTTTTCTTCTTCTTTTCTCGCTCATGCTTTTTTTCTTCTTCTTCTTCTTTCTATCTTTTTTTAAATTCTTTTTGGGGGGCGTGGGGGGGGGGGGCGCGCGCCCCCATCGCCCCCTGGCTACGAGCCTGACCCCGTTATTCATCATCAAACCTTTACACGGTGCAGTATAACTTAACAGTAATTTAACGTATTTTGGCTTGTACAGGTTAAAAAAGAAAACTGTTTTGGAAAAGTGTTACTACCGTACAAGTAAGGCATCTTGGAGTTAATTGTTGTATTGGGGTACCATGTTTCGGAACTGACTGAAATCGATGTAGCATCTTTTCAATAGAACTTGTTTGTATGGCCAGAGTTATTGCACTTTCCACGAAAGAATTTTGAAATCTTATCTTTTTTTTTTTTTTTTTTTTTTTTTGCCTCGTCTATGTATTTTCCCCTTTTTCTAACTGATTACAGAAGTGAGAGTTGTCAGTTTTCACCATATTTAGAAAGATTACTTCGGTACATATTTTTTGAAGCTTATCCATGTTTTGACCTGTATTGTATGAAGCTGTTTGAAATTAGTTCCTACAGCACTGATGTGACAGAAATGGATGCGAAATAAAAGCTAAACTCTTTGTTTATTTGTATTTTTGTCTGTTTTGTCTCTCGCTGTGCAGGCAAGGCAATACTATGAAGGAACACCTCGGGCAGGACCGGCCAGGACGATTGACCGATCAGGAAATCCTTTGACTGCTGATTAACAGTAAATAATTCAGGAACAAATTAAATGAAACTCTCTCCTTTTTATTGAAAGATCGATCATTAGAACAGGTTTAGAAGTCATCCAGACCTTAGGACTTTATAATACCGCAAGTTCAAATTGCCCTCAAATATATTTTTCTTCTACTGTATCAACCGGTAAATTTACCCAAACAATATAATTTCTCTTCGAAATTCGTGGAATAAATGTCAAGTAGAATAATTTTTTTAATGAATTTTAAATAAAATGCATTTGCAATTTCTCTTTCAAACAAAAGAAACTCAATGGAAGCACTCACGATTCAGAATTTAAAACGAATTTGTGTTTTGTTCACAAATCTTGCAATATGTATGATTAACAACGCTTTCGTATGTAAATAGTTATTAAGGCTATTTGAATGTATATTTGCTGATGGAAATTTGAAAGGAATATATAATTTGCTTTTGGTGCAATTATTTTTGTTATGGTTGTATTGTCATGTAGAGTACTAGCCTTGTTTTTAGCAAAAGAAAGTTCTGTATCTTTTGTTTTTCCTTAATTCATCATCGTATATTCCTATGTTGAATTCACTTAATATTTCCCAGAGGAGCATTCATTTATATGATGATAAAGAAAATACATTCATCTAGCCAAAGTTTTATGTCAAATGTACGTAAATTCACTCATCTTCATAAGTTATATTTCATGTTATGGTAATCATTGAAATACAGTGATGTTGTGAGTCTCTATTTCATTCATTAATTCTTTTGTGAAAATAAACATGTGGTTCAAAACTGTGGGGTGCGCAATGAATAGACGGTGATATAGACAGCATAAGAAAGAAGGATTTTTCAAAGGTATTTTTAAGGATGCTTAGTTACCTCTCATCAAAATCGGAATGGTAATGTCCAAAGTTCCCTTTGTAACTACTTATTAAATTAATATAAGTGATCGAGCATGATGGGGTTGTGTTTACATCACAGTAGTATATTTGATATATAAAAAAAATAAGAACAAATTGAATGAATAAATCAATAAATTGAATAAATGAATAATTGAATAAATGAATAAAGAAATCAATCATGCAATATCTATGCGCACGAGTGAGAAACGTACCCGGTTATAGTCAATATTGCTTGAAATTGGCATGAGGTAGTTGAAATATACATGCTTTCGAAATTTTCAGATCAGGCATTGCTTGTTTCATGTAGTTTGATTTAAGATACGTTTTCAAAGAAATACGTTATGTTCGAATAGTTTTCGCTGCCAAATCGAATATGTAATGAGAGATGAGAATGTAATTTGAGAGATGTACGAACAGCTAAACAGAGTTACCAAGAACAGGTGTAGACAGACGGGTAATCATAAAATGTAACATAAATAGTAAGCATATACAATTCTGACATGTCTGAGGAACTCTTACCTCTGATTTATGGTTCATTATCATGTTTATAATAGCAATTCAAAGGGCTAAATTTCCATGCTCGTCATTTTGATCATAATTATATTCCCGGTGGATATTTTACAGATAATTGCTGTAACCCAAAGATGAAATACATTCAGCAGGAAAAGCGGGTATAATATTCTATCCACTAATGTTTCTATTGTTTTTATTTTCATTCTAGAAACTTAGGTGTGTAAACTTTAACCTACATACTGAAAAAAGCATCATTTAAATGCCACCATTAACGCTTCAAGAGGGAACGTGGTACTTGTTAGAATCCACAAATTAAAACATCTGGCATCACCCTTTATTTCATGTTTATTTACCTTGAAGTTGTGGTCGTATTTTAGTACGCCCTCCCAGTATTTGAAGACAATTCTCAGTTATTTGGTGATTTTTTTTTCTCTCTCTCTCTTCACCTTGATATCAAAGGCATACCAAGTATAAAACAATTATAACGAGGAATGTATATTTCCTTTATGGCTTATTTCCAAGTTCTGTATATAATGCAATACCTTGTTCTAAACATGCCATTGCCTTCGTGGCTTCATTAATTTAGATATGAAGTATTATATTTTTGGATGAAAAATATCAATACTCTTTTTTGGAAGAATAGAAATGGATATGCTCTGACGATTCCCTGTGTAAGCTATACATCAACGTAAGATATGTGAATATTCATGTTTGAATCCCAGTCTTGAACATAAACAAGAATAGTGTGATCAACTTTTTGTGTACGGTCTTAATGATTTCACAGATTCATTTTTGCATGACTGGTAAAAAGGTTCATCATAATTAGATGTTATAAGTTCTTGAATTAAACTTTGAATTGAACTTTTTCAGTTTATTTTTCATGACATAACTGGTAAAAGGGTTCATTATAATTTAATGTTATACTTTTTTGAATTAGATAAGCATGAAAGTAACAACTTTCTTGATATCGGAATTAAGCATTCCATATGTTGCAACAACGAATTAAACGAGTATAATTGGTGATTACTGTTAAGTCCAACAAGTATACGATGAAAAAAAAAATGTATGTACGGTCCAATACAAGTACTCTATAAAGCGTAGCTTAGTTTTATTTAGATTACGTGCAAACCGTCTTTACGTATTGAAGATGCCTTTTGGATTTATCCTCCACTATGACGAAAAAAGAAGAAAATAAAATGAAAAATTATTGTCAGTTAAATGCGTTCAGAATATGATTGCATGGTCTCAGTGTGTGAAATTTTCGTTTTATGTTAGCCGCGACTTACACGAGGGATTTTTGTTGACGTCAGGATCGCCTCAGTGTCTGGTGCGTCAGGATCGCGTCAGTGACTGGTTTGTCAGGACTGCGTCAGCGTTTGGTGCTCCGGAACAGCGTCAATAACTGGTGCCGTTTTTTTGCGCGTCTTTGAAAAATAACAGGGAGCTTTAGATCGGCGACGCGAGTCCTGTGACGCGGAATCTTCCTGGGTACGTTCTCTTCTTTCCTCGCGTCATGTTGAAACAGTGGCTTTAGATTTCGGGAAGACGCAGTTTATCAGACAAAGCGCGCGCGATCATGTGAACAATGCTGCGTCATAAAAAAAGGTCAAAAAAGGTTTCGCGTCGCGAAATTGGAGAGGACGGTAAACTGGCCCCAGAACCGCCGTGAAAGATAGGAGGACGCAGGATGGACTAGAACAGCTGTCTTGCGCATGCGCATAACAACATTTTTGCCAAGATTCCGCGTCATGGGACTCCGTCGCCAATCTAAAACTCCCTAATATGGTATTGAAAAGCGACTGAAAAGAGATCAGCGCAGGCAATGATTTTGATAACTGGCATATGGGTTAATTTCCTTTATAAGCGCAGGTCATATGCAATTGAAATGTCGCCTTGTATGAGCAGAGCCTAACATTTAAGGGTTGTTCAGCTATGAGGAGATAAATCCCCGCAACAGTCCCCGCAACATTTTAGTGTAAATGTCAATGGGGTATGAGGCGACAAAAAAGGAGCCGAGGCAGGAGACATTTTTTTGTCGTCGGGCTGCAAAAACTGCATGTGAACCAATTAGATTCTTAAAAACTCGCTTTTATTTGAGATTTGACGCGTTAATGCGCGTTCTTTAACATATCTAAACACTCAAAATGTTGCATGGCTTTGTTTCGGGGATTCGTCACCTGATATCTGAACAAGCCTTAATGATACGCTTTCATGTTAATGTTGATCAGAGGGGACAGTCACTAAAAAGTAGATATTTTTAATCAATAAAAATCACCAAAACTGGACCCTGGGCCCCGTAACACAAAGTTTAGCGATTGATCGTACAATAAATTTTTGCGATTGATTGCACACAGTGGTCAATGCAATCAATCGAAAAGATCAATCGTACGATCAGTTGCTAAGCTTTGTGTTACGGGGCCCAGAACTGTATTCATGATATGTAGGGTAAAAGAGCATAAGGCGAATCATTTCATACCCTGTATCATGTGTATGGTATCGATAATACTATTTCATCTCTACGGCTTTTTTGTTCTACATTCGTCTTGTCTATTTTTATCTATAAAACCGGCGCAGAATAACTTTCTATACTATTTCACACTGTTTACAAAAGAATTTCGGGAGTCTTATATTCACATTTGACGGTATTTGTGAAATTCATTTATCCAAAAAAAAAAATAAACCAGTGTTAGAATATTTGATTTGATCATTTATAAAATTCTGTCTATGCCAAGGAGTTATTAACAGACTCTTTGGTCTATACACAATCGCAATAATAGTCATGTACTAGGGAGATTGACATTTGGAAATCCATGAAAAGAGAATATGAAATTCAAGGTGAACTTTTGCTCACATCTGCTAGTCATAATGTTAAGGTGAGAGGGCCCTCAGAGAGAGATGGATATCTTATGACACCTTAGTGTCAAAGGAGGCTGGTTCTATTATGCTTACATGAGGCAAAATTGTATATGATATCGTTCTTTGTGGTGTGGGTGCTAGATCGTGTGCGTGCTAGATCGTGTGCGTATTGAGAATATGTGTGGGTGATTGCATGGTGTTCGTATATATGAGAAGGCATGTGTACATTGAATATAAAAGGACGTAAGCGGTTAAACGATGTTACAATAACAGTAATAATTAATACTAGTTATAAAAATAATGATTATAGTATTGACAACAACAACAACAATTATAATGATAATAATAATAATAATAATAATAATAATAATAAATAATAATAATAATAATAATAATAATAATAATAACATGATAATAAAGATAATGTAATTTTCATGGAAATCGTAATGATTATGACAATACTCATTATTCTAATCATAAAATCAGAAGAAGAAGAAAAAGGAGGAGGAGAAGAGGAAAAGAAGAAAAAGAAGTTAAAAGAAAGAGAAGAACAAAGTTTGAAAAAGAAGAAAGAAAAAAAGAAAGATTGAGAAGAAGCAAAAGAAGAAAGAAGAAAAAGGGATAGTTTGTTCCTTTATATGTAGCCTGGCTTTTTGCTGATGTTTACATATAAAAGATTATGCCATACGGGTTTCAAAATGATCTTGGGCATGGGCAGTTTGTGTATACCTTTTCCTACAGTCAGGGCCGGATCCAGAATTTTTCAAAAGGGGGGGGGGCGGTCGGTTTTTTCAGGTTTCTGTTTTACCCGGAAAAGGGTCCTATGCATTTTCAAATGTATTTTACCCTAAACGTTTGCTTTAAAAGGGGGTCGCGGCCGATTCGCCCCCCCCCCCCCCCATCCGCGCCTGACAATGACCGGCATGCAGTGCGTGTCGAAGTTTATCTCCAACTGTTCAATGTGGAGTCACCGCGATGACCAGTCTACACAGGAACTGACGATGATGGAGTTCACGTCATCAATACGATTTATCGATCTGTTTACTTTCTTCTCTGTTTATCTCTGTTTGCATCATCATCTTTCTCTCTATCTATCTATCACTCTCTCTCTCTCTCTTTATCTCTCTCTGTATCTCTATCTCTCACTATCTCTGTATCTCGATCTCCTCTCTCTCTCTCTCTCTCTCTCTCTCTCTCTCTCTCTCTCTCTCTCTTTATCTCCCTATCAATGATCAATCTAGTAGGCTCTCCCGTCTACTAAAGTAATCTAAACTTGCCCCTTCTCTTTCCCTCTCTCTCTTTCTCTCTCTCTCTCGCTCTCTCTCTCTCTCTCTCTCAGTTTTTCCCTTCAACCCACTCTTACTTCTTTTTCTATGTATGCCATCTTGCTCTGTTCTCGAAATCTACTTATTATTAACGATCTCTCCCCTCTCTCTCTCTCTCTCTCTCTCCTTCTCTCTCCTATCCCTACCTACTCGTCTCTCTCATTATCTCTGTCTCTCTATCTCTCTCTCTGTCTCTCTCTCTCTTTCTGACTCTGCGTCCATCCCCCCTCCCCCTCCCTCCCCCCCCCCCCGCGTACTTGCCCTATATTTTCCCTTACAAGCACCCTTTTCTTCATTTTTCTTTTCAGAGCCACACCACATTTTTTTCGCATGTTTGTTTGTTTGTTTGTTTGTTTGTTGTTTTTTCAGTAATGATAAATGTAAACGTTAAGGTAGTGGACCCTTATGTGGTTTTTCTTTTTTTTCAGTCTTTTGTTTTGTTTTGCCTTGTTTTTTGTTAGTTTGCTTTTTTGTTTTGTATTTTTCTTCTCATTCTTCTGATGGTCTTCATTTTGTTTCAAGTCCGGTTTTTGTTTATTTCGCTAGTTTTTAAATTTCGGTTTCTTTGTTGCTTGTTCATGTTTGTGTATATTGTTTAGGTTTATTTTCAATTGTTTTATTTGGCTTTGGAGAGAGGGATACTGGTTTAAAGCAATTCACCAAAAGAACCCCGACGTACGAGCATGACAAACGTGGGTTCCAAATTGATATTTTATTTACAAGAGCATTGGCAAACTGAATGAATCCGCCTATAGTTTGGTTTTATCAAACAGTGACCAGATCAAGTTGCTGAAAGGTGTCGGTGTTTGCTTCCTTCGAAAGGTTAAAGGTTATATCGTGCATGTGATTGCTGTAAAATTACAAAGAGAGGACAATGAGCATCTCACCTTTTTGCTATAATCATTTGCCGTATTAAAGACGGCCTTTTAAATCGATTTTATCACAAGATTCTGAAGGTTTCACGTAAATATATAGGAGCACTGACGTACTGATGGGGAGGGGTTGGGGCAGTTCCCCCCCCCCCCCGAAAATAAATTCAAACGTGGGTTATTTCTGATTCGATGCCAGTGCTTTACAAATGTTGCTGAAATGTCATGGTTTTGCTGGGTTTTCCTCACTTTTTTGTAACCTTTTTTTCAGCCTCCGCCTCCCCCCCCCCCCTCCATAAAAAAGTTTTTGCTCATTACTCAACTGGATAGGAGTTGAGACATTAAGAAAGGGAAAGCTGTTTGTGATCGAGTGGATACGTCTCCGAACTGTATATCACATGGTTCACAGTTGCACTAAATATCTTTTGGCAAGACATTTAATGTATTAACCCATTCATGACAGAGGTCCACATTTTGTGGTTTGGCCTAATATCTTTTGATGCAAAGCCCTAAAAATCATACCAAATACATGAGCAGAAAGAGCAAAAAATTCTACACAAACTGTGCCCATTTTGGTTGCGTCAATATTCGTTGTTTGATGCTGAAAATTTTTAAAAAGAAAATAAGCATTAAAATCCTTAAATTGGCAATGTGATAGAAGGTTTAAAATCACCGTTTTCCCCTGCAAATTGGCAACTGTTTGACTTTTCATCATAATTTCTGTCAATTTATATTCATTTTTGATACATGACGTTTTATAAATAAAATGTAGCAATAAAAGAAAAATGTTGGTGTTGCCAATTTGAAGAATAAAAGCTGATCAAATTAGGCTTTAAATAATTCCTGTCACGAATGGGTTAATATTGCCACTCTCCATATAATTGAAATAAACTAAACTTAACGGTCGCCTTACAATTTTTTTTACCTGAATAGAGAAGAAGGCACATAACTCGACTTTTCTCATGATTCTTGCAGGGGTTGTGGTTTATAGCCACTGGACTATGAAGCAAAATATGTGCAGTTCGAATCCCTGCCACTTCATCTTCCCTTCTCCCAAGACATTAATCACAAATTTGGCTCTCCCCTCCCAGGTGAAGTATTAAGTGGGGAAGGATGCAAATGAATATATCGTTTTTTAAGTGCTTGAAGACCTTATTGTGGCACCCGGGTTAAAGACGGGGTAATAATATGATTGTAGGGTCAGGGACCTCACTGATATAAAACAGTATTGATGATGTTACCCTGGATGTATAAGTAATATCAACAATAGTCTGACAACCAAATTTTCTATAGGAAAACAATGGTCTAACTGCTGTCCTTAGAAATAGCATTGCCATTTGTACCTGGAATTCCTGGAAACTAAAAATGTATTTCAATTCATCCAGCATAACAAAAAAAATTGGACGTGATGGACTGTTAACGTCAATAGCTCCTAATTGTCGAACTCGGAAACGAGGCGGGATTAGATATATCAAATTTTGGAGTAATAAACCAATTTTTCCGGCCTATCAACCAAATCGAAATCGACAGTGAAGACTTCAGTCGAAGATGATGGCTAGACCTAGATATGGCTGCCTGATAAAAGGTTAAATCTTAGTAACAACAAACATCGTAGATCGGCTAGTGCACAATATTCCTAGGATCTGCAAAGACTGGATGATTTCCCGTCCAACCATGGATACAGTTATACTATGTGTTTTCCAAATAAGAATAAGATAACAAGGCAATAAAATAACACGATCATTTTAGGAAAGGTTTATGTTTTGTGGTTTATTTAGGCACAGTCTTATTCTTATCCCTTAAATTAACCTACACAGATAACAGTAGTTTCGTACACAAAATACCTGGTTGCGTTTATTTTGAGAATATGGGCCATGCATAAGACATTCTACAAATGGGCAATTCCACGACATATGAGACACAGAGCTCAAAATTTGAAGTCGCACTGTGTTAATTCCAATTAAAAATCTAAAATTACTACAGGTTCTTATTTTTGTTACAAATAAACATTCAAGATAAATAATTTGCGATTCGACCTCCTTACGGAGAATAACAAAAACAAACAAAAAATTGCAAATATGGGACTATGGTCAGGGAAATATGCTTTGAATGCCACTTATTCTTATATTTAGTCATTTTTCTAAGATTTTTTTTTCATTTAATTGATTTTAATGGATTACTTTAACAGATTTTGGGTAGTTAATGAGTGAAACACTAATGGAAATGTGCAAAACCTATGTTGAATTTAACCGTGACGTCAGTTACGTAACGTCAACTACCAACATGTCTTCAGTAAATTTTTCATGGCACTAAAACAAATTATTCAAATTGCTCATTATTTTGCTCATCTCTTCCCAGGAACCTAGGTGTAATGTCAAATGAATTAATAATCCTTACAAGTCTGAGACTCTACGCCATTATTTTCCATGTCCTTTTTGCGTAACGTCAGTTACCGACACATTTTCGCTTGCAGTGTGATGAGAAATGCAGTTTGAGATAAAAACTGTCCATGTGTTTCTTCCCTATTATCAGCTCATATATCTATAGTAATTAAAAGCCGAAGCAAGTGTCATTCACAAAATACCACTAGTATTCTATTTTGGTAATGTCAGTTACCGTGGAATTGCCCATGTTAATTTTTCCTGCGATATGAAATTATGCAGATTATAAATGAAGTTATGACTGAATTAAAAAAAATAATAAAATGATTTATCTATTTAGCCTAGTAAACATGCTAAAGGTAAAGCAATGACATATAACCCTGCAAATCAATTCCAATTTTCCATCATTATGGGTACTGTGTTGGTATAGTGCAGTAGAAATTACGCTCAGGTCAAACATCGTTCACAAAAAAAGGAATAAAATAAAAAGAATGTCATTCTTTTCTTCAAACCACAATGTCCTTCACAAAATCTCGTGGACTGGCTTTCATCAATCCTTTCAAAAAGTAAGATGATACGTTCCAAGTACTTTGCATTTGTGAGAACACATAACGATTTCATTTTTGTTGATCACTTAACTGAAAACGATCACTGGACAATCTTGTTTTGATGAGACTATCCGCTATAGCTTAAAATCGTGAAAGTATTTGTGATGATCGTTACATTCTGATAGGACTCAACTTCAATCACATGTTTACTTCTCTTTTCAAATCTAATATCAACGAAGCTCAGCTTCGATATGTTCGGCCTTGGATACTCATGACATTTACCATTCATTATGAGTCAATTTGTTGCAACCATTATTTTGTCTTTCCAGAGCTCGTTTGATAATAAAATACACCTTGCTTACAATGATGATGTAAATCAATTTCGACACATCATTTCGCAAATGTTACTGGTAACGATTTATGTTGGATACTAGACCGAATTCTGTCTAAAGAGAATTCCATTTTGGACGACACTATCATAATGATGTCAATAAATGAGAAATACATTCCATATTAGTGGGTATTTCCAAGGTCCTTCATATTACTCTTTCAAGAATAGCAGTGACAAGATAGATTATGAATGGTACATATGTAGGTAATAGAAACATCACATCTATGTTCACGTCTGAACAACAAGTCTTTGCTCGCTATCATCTTGAAATCTATCTTTTATCCGCCATAACCTTGATCGATGTCCTTCAAAGTACCTCCTTTGTGAAATCACAACGGCTGAGCGTTTCGTTCAAGTATTGACAAAGTTATGAATATGGGGTTCTTTAATGAATCTTACAACTTTAACATTTATATACAGATATATGGGGTTATTTTTGTTTTACATTTCCATGTATGAACATGACTTTCTTGTTTACCTTCTACTCATCTGCGATTGCAGATGGAGTAACCGAGTTTGATATTGTTGATATCATTGTGTAAATATTTTTTATTCGTTATAATCAAAGAATATTTGGTGAGAAAAAAAAAAAAATTTTACCAAGTTTTAGTGAATGATACCTGATTATAGAAGAGAAAACTTATTTAACAC
This sequence comes from Echinometra lucunter, assembly GCA_029962745.1. Taxonomy (NCBI): domain Eukaryota; kingdom Metazoa; phylum Echinodermata; class Echinoidea; order Camarodonta; family Echinometridae; genus Echinometra; species Echinometra lucunter. The sequence continues at coordinate 1,617,944 of CM057169.1, read as the reverse complement.
TTAATCACCTCATTTTTTTAACTAAAGGCTAGGTTCATTTATTTGTTTATTTATTTAACGTTTTAGTTATTCATCTATTTATTTTTGGATGAACACGGAATTTGAAGAAACATGAAATATTTTAATATGATACATGTGCTTCTTTTTGATTTGGAATTATTAAAACCAATCTCAAAAGTAATATCCTATCAGCCAGGACTGAATTTAAAGAACGTCTAGTACCTCACATCTTCATGATCTTGTTAGTTTATATCTTACAGCTTAAGAATAATTCTTTTCGATTTATGAGCAAGAAAAATTCTAGTTGGATAATGATTTACATCCGTTCTAGCTTTAGTTATTGAGATCTGTCTCCCCCCCCCCCCCCCCCTCCCATCCTGGATCCACGGCAAAATGATTATTGTGCTAACCGCTAATCTGAATTTAAGATTCCCAATGACCAGCAAAACTTCACCAACACTGAGCCCAAAGAGAAGGAGGACGGAAAGAGACACTTGTCCCACACCCTCTATGTAGGAATTTCATTGATAGATCTACTATGGTATACATTTAATAATGATCACCTGATGATGAATTATGATGCACATAACGTCCATGAAAGGTCCATTCCTGTCTCTAGTTGCTATGTGACGTCTTAAACCTGGTGACAACCCACTTCACCGAAGGCCCGCGAGGCCGAAAATAGCAAATTGTAATCTATAATATCACACCGCTCTGACCAATTCCTGTGCCAGAAGGAAGTTTAATAATTATCAAGGGGCAACGAGGACTAAACATGCCAAAGGAGGCATATTTATTTCATATACCGATAGCGCATTATTTGTGATGAAGGAAAATACGATACGAGAAAAGTCGGTCTCGCGGGCCTTCGGTCAAGTGGGCGGACCCCATCTTCATCAAGGCAAAACTAGTATATTGATCACATCAATAATCATGATAATTGCTGACCACCAAGGCGTGTGTGACAGTAAAGCTAAGAAGAGAAACCAATCGAATCAAGTTTGGTTCGATGTAACGGTGGACTGATCTATCGCACTTCATCAGGCCTAATGCAGAGCAAAATTACGTTAGAAGACAGTATAAGGAATGAATGATGATGAAAAAAAGGTACTTGAATGATGGACAAACCGGGGCGGTGCTACAGGGGGCAAGGGCCACCGCCTCCTATGCTTATTTAAGTGAGAAAAAAGGGGAGAAAAAGAAGAAAAGAAGGAAGAAGAAGAAAGAAGAGTATGGGGAAAGAGAAGGTGGGTCATGCAACTATAAGATACACCTATTTGTTCATTTAAAACGTAAATAAACTCACCTATGAGTAATCTCCCCCCCCCCCCCTTTCAAAATGCCCTGGAGCCGCCCCTGCAGACAAATAAGAGTTGGAAGAGAGGGCAAGTCAGATAAACTGATACCTGACCCAATTTTCATGGCATGTGTTCTTTTCTTCACCATTTTAATCTTCTATTTTGTTCTTGCTCACCTTTTCCTTCTCCCTCTCTCCTCCGATCCTCCCTCTTCCTTTGTCCTTTTCGACATCGTACGTCACCCTTTAAACTGCTTCACTCTACAGAAAACCTGTGAATTCCCAATTACAGCATCTGTTACATTTCGAACAGAAAGAAATACCTCCGTGCAATCGCCGTCTTATTAGATTTATAACCAAAGTCGCGTCTACCTCGGGTACAAAAATAGCGTCGAATTTTGTCCTTAAAAATCATACATAATAATCATAATGACCTTATTCTGCATAGCAAGTACATTTGATACAAATTGTAATGATACGAGTTCATCTTTATTTAGACTAAACTGGTACTTTCAAGAGCAATACTGGACCGGAATTTTAAAGGGAAAGTTAGAATTATTTCTTTTTGGTGGCTGGGCCTTGTATATCTTCATTCTAAAATAGTGAATATGGCTAAAGCAGTCAGTTCACATTAAAAGAGTTAAAGAGTCACATAAGTAATTTTTGTTCATCACTCATAACATTCATATCAAAATTTATTTGCAACTGCGAATATTTCTTTGCTATTTATAAGATAATTTCGACCTTTTTTTATAATTTTCTTTTGTTATCATAAAAAAGGAAAACTCAGAATTTTCATTTCATAAACCATGACTCACGTATTTACCTCAGAATGTGCAGAGTGTTTTTTTTTTTTTTGTCTGTTTGTTTTATTTACTTTTACTTTTCACGTAAGAAATACATTGATTTCCTTCTTCTTCTGTTATCGTCACTCACAATGCTAACCTCTTGCACTTTCTTATTCAATCAATTTTAGTCCAATGCTTGACCGGATCGATTTCTCACCGATACACCATCCAACGGTTAACGTATCAACAGGTACTCAAACAAGCTAAAACCGTTTCCATAGTAACCGCGAATCATAGCGTTCGTATTGAAATCATATATATATTTACGAGACCTTTTCCATTTTCCACCTTCGAGCACAGGAATTAATGATACCTGTACTATGGCCAGGGCTTTGATATTGAAATTAAATCATGAGAAATATATGTGCATCGATGCGATTCTCTTATGCTTGGTCATGACTTTTTATTTGTGATATAAAAGAGAAAAGATGTGCCTTCGTGAAGAAGAAGGTTGAGTTTAGTAAAGGTATACAACACTGGCGTATCCAGAGTTTGAATAGAGTCATAGCGGTGGCGCACTTTATCAGTAAGCAATTAAACTGCGGCATCCTTGACAGGAGAAGCGACCCATGTGTGATGGCGCCGTTTTTTTAATGTGAGACTGTGCGGATTTTCATTAAGCAGTCCAGCGGAACCTTCGTCGCTATGAAGAAATAAGGAGAGGTGCACGCCCCCACTCCATATCCCCCCCCCCCCTTCCATCCACCACTTTACAAGAGTTTTGGAGGCTTTCTCGTTCTCTTAATGTCGGTGTCGCAAGGTTTCTCAGTACATTCCGACCTCTTTCTGTCAACTGCGTGGATTCTGTGGACAGGACAGTTTCAAGGTACATGCCAAATCCCTTTCAGGACACCCCTGTATTGAATTTTTAGTCGGGGAAAATCCCAACGCTGGAAGGAAAATCATTCATGATGAATATTCTCTGACCTATTTCACAATTGTTTGGTCTAAATTGTTTGATCAGGAAGGACAGTTCTGTAATTTGATTCCATTCTCCTTTCTCACGACCGCGCCGCCTAGAAAATGCCTCTTTTTGTTTCATCCCATGTCAGGTGTAATTACATCCAAATAAGTCAGCATAAGTCTTCTATTTTTTTTCTAAATGCCAAAATATGATGTATCTGAGCTATTATACTTGGAAATTATGTTTGTACAAAAAACATCACGTTGAAGGATTTTAAGAATGAATGAATGACCGGGAAGCCGTATAATGGGTTTTGCCTTATATTCATTACTGCTTGCACAATGGTTCGGCTGTACCGTTTTGCTTGGCAAACAAATTAAGGTTAATTAGCCAAGGTTACGTCTTTTGGATTAAAAGATAAAATACTTAGGACAAGGTTTTTCATAAAACTGGTTGACGTAAATAAAAATGGTGTTTTGACTTCTGAGGTACATTGCGGAGACACGAAGTCTAAGCGTGTGATTATTTAGGAGCAATACGGAGAGGCCGTGCATTAAAAGATTACAAATAAATGGGAGAATCATTGGTGACAATCTAAGTGTATATACAGAGGATTACACTGTTACTCTACATTTCAAATAACCTTCAGAAATCATTCCAAATTTTGAATGAAATTTGCAATAGTGATTCAGCTTAAGGGCAAAGTCCACCCAAAGGTTTCACTGTTTCAATAAAAGGGGTTAAATTTGAACAGCATTATAAAACAGAAATGAGCGAAATCGGTCAAAGAATAAGAAAATTACACTCATTTACATTTTCTAGTAAATTACTCTCGGCTCTGCAAATTGGCAACACCGATGACATCATATGCGAGCAGCTCTCCGTTCACTTTGTACATAAAATTTCACATTTTCTCAATTTTCTTGGAAGTTTACACATTTTCTCACCCCATAGTCAATGTATGGTCAGAAGAATTGCTTTTTACGTAAAATACTTTGATTATGGGGTGAGAAAATGTGAAACTTCCAAGAAAATTGAGAAAATGTGAAATTGCATGTACAAAGTGAATGGAGAGCTGCTCGCATATGATGTCATCAGTGTTGCCAATTTGCAGAGCATAGGGTAATTTACTAGAAAATGTAAATGAGTGTAATTTTCTTATTCTTTGACAGATTTTGCTCATTTCTTTTTTAAAATGCTGTTCAAATTTATCTCCTTTTATTGAAACAGTGAAACTTCTGGGGTGGACTTTCCCTTTAAATTTGGTTATTGGGGGTGCTGAATAGCATTATTTCCCTCTTCCTCTCTCTCTTTCTCTTTTGCTCCCTTCTTCTCTTTCTCTGTCTTCCTCCACTCCTCCATCTTTTCTTCCTCTTTCTCTCTCTGTCTTTCTCTTTAAATCTTTGCCACAAACATTTAGTTTATAGGCGTACCCTCGATGAATCGTTGAATAAAAATTGTTAATAATTATGAAAACTCAAAATAAAGATAAAAACACCAAAACAAAAACACATCTCCACCATCAACAACAAGATTTAATTAAGAAAATTAAATCAAAGTACTAAATTTTCAAAACATTAATGATGTTTAAGCATAAGCCCGTAGGTACTCGTGATAATAAAAACTAAATCAAATTTGTTTTTATTATCAATGTCTATAACATCCAGCGTAAGCAGTCCTAATCATTATTATCAACCTAATCGATATTCCCAATTAACATCAATGTGTTAACAGTTTGAGTAATTTGCTATGAATAATATTTTGAAGCAAAGTTATCAAGAAATATTAAAGAGATAGTGTTTTATAATTTTAAGTTTCCATTGACACATGTACAAACTTGGGACAATGAAATGCATTTTTCTCTCAAGTTACCAAAATGGATTAAGCGTCTTTTCGAAGAAAGCTACAAGCATTGTTCCTTATACAATAAGAAACATTCATGCATGATGCATACTCCCACTCCAGTATATGCTTGCCAAGAAAAGAAAATTACGCTGATCACGGAAGAATTTCTCCTGAATAATTACCTGTACTTTCTCACGGAGACGGTATTCTATCGTGGAAAATAATAGATTGATTCCGATCAGGAATGATATGTTTAGAGGTAGTAGCAATTATAGCCAAACTATTCTAATTGATTACCTATTTCCTTGCAAGGTGACTGTGGATGCGGGGTTAATTGTAAGCGCGACCATACAGATGAAGTACATTTTTAGCATTCATTAAGACTGAACTTTAGGATTCGGTGAATATGGCCTTTATTGATGATGATAAACCAGTGCGTCATTGGGAGGACCGGATCGTGTTCTGTTTAGATTAACCAGCTAAAGGCTTAGGATAACCATAAACAGACACAAGACGAAGGGTTTTCTGTTCAGGTGGGATGGGGAAAATGAGATATTATGACACGTTAAGCAGTGCGCACTCTCATAGATTAAACGCTGTCCATGGTGTCCGGTGTATTGTGATTTTATGCGTAAAGATAGAAGGGAGGAGTGGTCAAAATTTTGAAATAAAAACAGAGATAGTGAGACAAATAGAACTGACGGACAGATGACGAGGGTTTGATGGTGAGGAAAGGAATCGAGGGTGTATGTGCGTGTGGCCGTGTTTGTGAAAGAGAGAGAGAGAGAGAGAGAGAGAGTATAGACTTTTGAATTAAGATAGATAAGATAGAGAGAGGGATCATAGAGAGAATGAGTGAGAGAGTGGGGTAAAAAGAGCGAACAAGGAGAGTATTAGGGGAAATGGGAAGAAAGATAGAAACAATGTGGAGAAGAGCTATAGTGCGAGAGAGAGAGAGAGAGAGAGAGAGAGAGAGAGAGAGAGAGGGGAGAGAGAAAAGGAAGGGCAGAGACAGAGGGAGAGTTATAGAGGGATAGAAAGACAGAGAGAGAGAGAGAGAGAGAAAGCGTTTTGAACAGTTGAAAGATAATAAATTGAACAATGAAAAGTGGAGCAAATATTCAATGTTCAACATTTACATGTTACAGAAAACAAACTGAATGATTTCAAATACATTATCGGCACGACGTACATGACTATGGCATTGCGGCCAATCAGCAATGTTTTAAAAGCCGCATTATCTTAATACCAGGAAAAGGCAAGGCTACAGAAAATGGAACAGAAATATGACAGTGCGAGTTATGTTATTCATGTCGAAATGCCAGTAATGAATATCGTTGTGAAGATAGCCAAATGAAAATCGAGAAGAGGAAAACATCAACTATTCCCAGTGGATAGAGGGAGCATCAGATATTGACAAGGGCCTAGCCATCTTAAGATCTTACATCTAGGAGGGGGTGGGGGCTCTGTTTATTCATAACGTAGAGTGCATCAGCTTCAACCAAGGATGATTCTACATTCTACACAAGCACATGATATTCATATGAGGATTATCTTATGTATTACGATTTTTTTGTCTTAAAGAGTATGACCACATAACTCGTAAAAAAAAAATTACAAAAAATATATAGGAGAAGGAGGCGGCGGCGGTTTACCCCCCCCCCCCCATGGCTACGCCAATGCCGGAGTCAACCACTAAAGTGCATGTAGATGGTAATGAAGGGGAGAATGTTTGATAAATAGTCCACTGACCATACCATCCAATATGATACCTCATACTGACAGCTCCTAATTTGAATCGACGTCATGCGCGGTTTATACCAACAATACCATCCAGACACGCTACGTCCAATGGCGTATTTTGAAGGGAGCATGGAAGCACTCCCCCCCCCCCCCCCCCACCTCTCCCTCACAAACACACACGCACACATTTCAAACCCAGAAAAAAGGTAGTATCGAATTTTCAGCTAATAAGGACATCATTGCAATGGGAATAATCATAAAACTGGTGTTAGACCTCAGTGATTTAAAGCAATTTCATTAAAGGATCCGGCAACTACTGTGGAGGTTTGATTTAATAAATTGTTGAATTTTGATGTCTGTGTTGTATAAAGATGTTCAGAAGGATAGTTAAACAGCCAGGAATATAAAGTTTTTGAAATATAAGATGTTATTATCAAGATATCTATCACTGAATTCCGCCATTTACAAAACCAACCTGGGTATGCTTTTGTCTAACACTGCAGTCTATGGGGTAAAAAAAGGTCTGGCATTTCCGGTCACTTGCATATTTTCACTTTTTATGAAGCACATGTTGATGCTTTGAAATGCATTTTTCAGGGCTTCATAATACATGTATACCTATTACCCAAGTTACTCAATGGCTTTCAGGCCTAGAAAAACTTCCTTAAGGGAACTACCGCAATGCTTGGATTATGTTAAGATACAAGTGCATCGTACATGTGACGAAAGTCAACTCTAACAGTCGAGTTTTTGTTCCTCACCAACGCCCTTAAAGTGTTCGTGATAGCATTTAGGAACATTTAAGAGATAGGTTATGGCTAAAGATAAGGGAAACGGTATGAAAATGAGAATATGAAAAAGGCCAGAATAAAAACAAAAAGATAAGGAAGGCGTTCTCTTCCAGGAGAAGTTCCGGAAGAGAGCGGGAGAGTGAGAGAGACAAGAAGTAGATGATGAAGAAGAAGAAGAAGAAGAAGAAGAAGAAGAAGAAGATATAACTCCGAGGGGAAATGCAAAAAAAAAAAGGACAAGCAAAAGAGAAATGTGCGAGACACAGAGATATACAATAAGAGAGAGGGGGAGGGAGGGAGAGAGAAGGGAGAAGGGAGAAGGATGACCAAATGCATAAATCTTTACCGAATCTCTATGAAGAGCTTTCTTACAAAAGGCGCTAAACCCGTATTTGAAACTGGAGAGAAAAGTGCATTTCCTGATCCTGAATTTGTACACGTGTCATTGCAAACTTAGAATTTCAAAGCACTATCTCTTCTATATTTCTTGATAGCTTTGCTTAAAAAAAAATTACTCATAGCAAATTACTCCGGCTGAATAACACAATGATGTTAATGTTGATAATTCAACATTGATGAAAACTGGATATAGCGCCTTTTGGAAGCAAGCTCTTCATATGGGTCACAATTCCCTGTGGGCTATGGTCCCGACAGAGATGCCGGAAAGAACAAAATGGATGCGGCAAGAATAAAGTCAAAACCATGCATTGTTACTCCAAAACTCGAGGACAGTCGATAACCTTCTCACATTTTTTTCTTTAATCAGTTTTGTAACTAAACCGAGAAAATGACGCGAACTTGAGTGACGAATCGTGTAGCAGGGTCACAGGGATCACGTGCCCCTTCCCAGAAGAGAGGTTTCTTTCTTTCTTTCTTTCTTTTTTTTTCTTTTTAGATTTTGTTTTCTTGTGGGTTTTTTTTTTTTCATTTCCCTTTTCTTACTGTTAAAATTTTCAACAGTTATGAGATCTAATTGTGTTCCCCATTAGAGGTACCCCCTTTCTCAGATCATGGACATGCTTTATACCCCCCCCCCCCCCTCCTTCCCGACAAACCAGTGAGCATCTCCCCCCCCCCCCCCCCCCCTCTAAACCTCCCCCATGCACCCCCTCCTAAAAATAATGCATTCCTGTAATATATGGAGTACTCAGATTAGGTTCGGACTCAGCTGAGGCCTCCATACCCATACCTATGTTTAAGGGTCATTTTGGCAGATACCCAGTTTAGGGATTTTCATTCAAAGAGTGACCCCGTTTTTAGGTTTTGTCATATTTGGGGGCATGCTTAAGGATTTTCCGGCACAAAACCATACCCCATGTTTTCTTGCAAAAAAGAGACGCAATAGAGCGGCACATCCCCGTATACCATTATTAGGCGAGTACTCCCCCCCCCCCCTGAAATATATGAATTGTCTTTTCTTTGGTTTAAATGAGTAAGTCATTCTATACTGATCATGTGATCATGCCGATACGCTTCCGTAATGATTGACATGAACATGACGAACTAAGAACACCAATATGCGATCGCAATGATATCCTTTAAGATTTTTTTTCAAAAAACCAAGTATACTACTTCGATGTCTGTATAATATCAAGTGTGATATCCTTGTGAGTTGTTTAATAACACGAAGCATCACCGATATGTCATGATTATAAATAGTAAGTTGCAAATTCAGCCCTATAATTCGTGTTTTCGAAACAAGATATTCGAGCTGTTTTTACATTTCAATTGCGTCATCATTTCACTATTAATTGGAGAAAATTGAATTAGGCCTGCTATCAAGAATTATAGATACTGAGAATAAGAAGAAAGGTCTTATGTACCTGAACTCTTCTCAATATCGTGTGGTGTAGTGGGTACAAGTCTTGTTCACGTTTAAAGTAGGGGAATTCCTCTCTGTCAATCGATCGATCGCAATTGTTTTCTGGCGACTAAAAACAGCACCTCAGCGGGATTATCGATACCGATTTATCTGCTCCAAATATGAATTCCATTTGTGACATAATATGACTTGCCATTCATAATTACTACGATCCATTCATTTGTACCGCAATTACAGGCCAGCCATATTGCGTCTATATTGATATATTTGTTGATATCGTTTGACGTCGTTTGGGGGTTGAATTGGGAATAGAAATTGTCAAGATCGTTACAAATAGCACGTTTTCAGGAAAATGTTTGGTATATTTCCTGACATGAGCTGCTACGCAAATGAATATTCTTGTTTTAAGGTACTTTCTCCTTGACTTCAGCCACGTGAGTTACATTTCCAGAGAAATGGAATAACGACGTGCCAAATATAACCCATTTCCGTCCGATGGTTCCAGTAGCTTTTGGTACAGAACAAGATTTACGATACATCAGTCGTATCAGTCTGAGACCACGTCATGAAAATATTCAGTCCATGGAAATATTGCCCATTATTTTCTCACTGAAATTTAATTTTCTGAAATATTTCATTTGTCACTGAGAGGAGAAGAATCATACTGCACTCTAAGGGGAAAAAAATGTGCTGATTAGAAACTTTTCTTGTCCCATTGACATTTGGAACTTTTAATGATTCTTCAAAGTACCATTAATAATCTATTTTCCTAAAAAGGCTTGTTATAAACACTCCGGTCACGTTCTGGTCGTGTTCTGGTCATGTTCTGAAATCATTGTTTAAAAAATCCTATGGTATTTTAAAGGGTCTGTTTTTGTTTTTGTTTTTAATTAATTAATTTCTTTGTACAGTTGATATTTCGATTTAACACGGACATAGGCGGATCCAGGGAGAGGGCCGGGGGGGACCTTGGGGCAACACAGACATAGGCGGATACAGGGGGCCTAGGGGTGCAAGCCCCCTCCCCCTTCATTTTTTTCGCCTATGTCCGTGTTAAATTGAAATATCAACTGAAAAAATTGAAGGGGGAGGGGGCTTGCACCCCCTAGGCCCCCCGGATTCGCCTATGTCCGTGTTGCCCCAAGGTCCCCCCCCCCCCTAAGTCCCTCTCCCTGGATCCGCCTATGCTAGGTTCTGGTCTTTAGAACCATTTTCGGTTGTGCAAGGGGTTCTTGAAAATATAAAGAACCTTAATACAGAACCCCCTTATTTATGGAGGTTCTAATTAGGGCACAATAATGGTTCTAACTGCCATATTTTTGCGAAGAGTGTGTAGGTCGAAGGGTGATGTTCGTTATTCCGAAGAGTGTGTAGATCGAAGGGTGATGTTCGTTATTCAGAAGGTTCGTTATTCCGAAACACGCAAATTGCGTATACCTAGATGCTCGTTAGTCCGAAAAATGAAAAAGGGTTCGTTAATCCAAACATTCGTGGTGTTATTCCGAAGGTTCGTTAGTCCGAAAATAAAAAAAAAAGGTTCGTTAATTCGAAAATGAAATGATGTTCGTTATTCCGAAGGTTCGTTAATCCGAAAATGAAATAGGGTTCTTTATTTCGAAGGTTCCGTAGTCCAAAAATGGAATAAGGTTCGTTAGTCCGAAAATAACTAACGAACTAACGAACCCTATTCCATTTTCGGACTAACGAACCTTCGGAATAACGAACTGTAACCAGATCGAATATTCGCCCATATCTAGGTGTCCAATACGCACATTGAATTCAGGCTGTTAACCCAACTGTGACAGAATTCCACATTTTGTGGTTTGGCAAAATAACGTTTGATGGAGAGCTATAAAACTCATGCCACTTACAGGTCTGAGTAGAAAGAGCGAAGAATTCTACACATACTGTGCTCATTTAGATTGAGACAGTATTTGTTGTTTGATGCTGAAATTTTTAAAAGGAAAATAAGCACTAAAATCCTTAAACTGGCAATGCAATGGAAAGTTCAAAATCACTTCTTTTCCATGCAAATTGGCAACATTTTACCTTCTCAGAACATTTTCTGTCAGTTCATATTCATTACAGATACATGACTTCTTGTAGGAAATGTATGTACCAAATAATATAGTAATACTGGTGTTGCCAATTTCAAGAAGAAAAACCCAACAAATAAGACTTCAAATAATTACTGTCAGGAATGAGTTGAAGTTCTTCCGTAGAGGGAAGAGGGTTCTAAGTGTAAACTGTGTTGGCGGATTTATTTTGAGGAACAAACTTTTTCGACCTCCCGGATCAACGAGGCCTACCTCCCTTCTCACCTATTTAGGATGATCCATTGGGTTGTCGTAGATGTTGTAAAAGGAGCCCGCGGTCTCCGCATTGAGGAATGACCGGAGTAATTGTGATATGACGGTGATGGAATCGTCCATTACTCTAACATGCATCAAACATTGAAGGTGTCAAGTCCAGAAGATCAACGGCCAGAAACCTTTCTGACCGCTTCGATACGGTTACAGTTCGTTATTCCGAAGATTCGTTATTCCGAAGATTCATTATTCCGAAGGTTCGTTTATTCCGAAGGTTCGTTAGTCCGAAGGTTCGTTATTCCGGAGGTTCGTTAGTCCGAAAATGAAATAAGGTTCGTTAGTTCGTTAGTTATTTTCGGACTAAAGAACCTTATTTCATTTTCGGACTATCGAACCTTCGTAATAACGACCCTATTTCATTTTCGTATTAACGAACTTTATTTCATTTTTCGGAATAACGAATCTTCTGAATAACAAACCTTCGGAATAATGAACCTTCGGAATAATGAACCTTCGGAATAACGAACAACACCGTTCGATAGTCCAAGCTTGAAAGGGGACCTATCAATTTATCACGTAAAATGACTTGTATGCCCTTAGTTTGCATGAAATTACACCCCATGACTATACCGAGCATTTATGTGTAGTTTAGGCTTGTTGTTGTTGTTAAATGGGTTTTTACAGACGTGTATCAATCAAATATGATTATTTACGCCTGGGATCAACCTTTTACGTCACCATCCAAAAGACGTGACTCAGACTTGAACCCGGGTCCGCTGAATCAGCTTATAACTTCCACTGTTAGCTGGATTACAGGCGCACGCCACAATGCCTAGCTTAGGCATGTTAGGAGCTTGAAGAAAATAAAAGATTCAATACACAACTCCGCCCCCCCCCCCCAAAAAAAAAGTGCGAACAGAATCTCAAACCCACTTTGTTTTGCGAAAGTTCTAAGTGCGTACAAGTGCAACCATTCAACTAAGCATAGCCCGCTTGTTTGCTTTCGTTGGTAGTTATGTTTATCAAACTGGCGATATTCCTTTAAACACATAATACCAGAATATCATATCTAGAACAGAGAACAGTGGCTTGTTTTATTTCGTTGGTAGTTTGCATGGTTTACGTAATCAAATTTACTATATTTCTTTAAGTAAATGATATCAGAGTATGGTTTCTCGGATTATCTCCATTAGCAACATGATCTGATGATTAATGAAGAGTGGTACAGAACCCTTGATATACAAAATCAAAACAATTTTATGGTAATTTGCCCCCCTTAAACAGATAAAGGACCGAGTTCTGGTGATGAAGCTGTATTCTAGGGTAAACTACCTTGTTTACCCTAGAATTCCTTGTTCACTCAGCGGATGGATCGTTGTATCAGTAAGAGTACTAATAACTGATAAACTTTTGCTGGCAATCTCATCAGCTAAGAAAAGGCACACCCAGAATATTTGGCCAGATTTTCCTGTTCTTCTTTGCTATCATTCCCTACAATTTTCTCTCAAATTCATCTTATGAAATAAGAACAAGAACAATGCCCCGAACGGGAGTCGAATCTGGGACCCTGGCTTACATGACCAGTGCTGAACCAACTGAGCTATCACATTACAAAAAACATCTTGTGTAACCTTGAACAATTGGTATGCTTTCCAAAATTCTTTCTTTTTGGATTGCCTTTTACTTTATTATCACAACTCAAAATGAATTTAGCTCTCCCAGCAATTCAGCCATCATGCAATATGTTTGGGGAAAAGAAACAATGCGTCATTTTTACCTGCTTGTTTACTGTAGCTAAAGGGAGTTAAAAACAAAACACCTGTATTGATCTGTTTTTCTGACATTGCCTGACTTTGCTAATGATTCTCAATTAAGTGCCTCACTTCAGACGTAACCTGTTGTCATCAATGAGTGTTGGTATCAAGGAGAAAACAAAATGACATCGATTTAATGCACTTAATCTTTCCACACACACATACGCTCTCTCTCTCTCTCTCTCTCTCCCTCTCTCTTTCTCTCTCTCTCCCTCTCTCTTTCTCTCTCTCTCTATATATATATCTCTATCTCTCTTTCTACCTATCTCTATATTTATATATCTATCTGTCTTTGCAGGTTTAGGCTTGAACGAAAGACCACGTGAGTACCAAGTAAACATGTCATTATCATGACCATTGATTACGCACAAGACGTTACTTCATCAATTACTCAAAGAAAATTAGTGCATGCGTTAGTAGTTTTGCACAACGTTTGAAAATGTAAAAAGGAAGATATTTTGTGTATTCAACTATTTATTTATCTGTTTTTACTTGCTTAACATTCAGGCAAGGGATAAAACTTATACAAACAAAGCAATTAAGAAATGAATATCACCAGTTAGTTCCTGAGGATCGCCAGAAGGAAACTAGCTTCTGTCATGTCAGTTAAACATTTTAAATGGTTCTCCTCGTTCTTGTGTATGACAAGTATCTTGTCAGATTGATTATTCTGAATGCCGCGCCAGTCACTGACACATTCTTGCGTCATTTCAATTTTTCTACGACATAGTGTGTTAAAGAAGTTCATGTGCATTCCCACTTCAGCGAACGACACTTCTGTGTGCAACCAGAGTGGAAATGTCCCTTATAAGATACTAAAGTGAACTTCTTCCATAATGTTTAGAGAAGATGTCGGGGAGAAAATACGAGAAGAAATCGTACTTCAATCAACGACAATAACATTACAGCTAGTCCAAGCAAACACAGAATCTCCCATTTTGTGGACAACATGCGCAGACGACATAGGGAAAGAAATGTCAATCCGGAAATGGCGCCAATCAAAATACCTCACTTTGTAGAACCCTAGATATGTCAAGCAGAGTTAGTCATGTGACATCAAGGAGATGTATCTCTTCTTAGATCATATCATGTCATATAATTGGCATCACTTGCTCTTAGATGACAGTATATCTTAAGTAATAAAACGCGTTACATGTCAAGTGCATGTCCTTCACATTCATTTTGGTGATATTATTCACCAGTTTGCTCTCTCGTGCTCTCTCTCCCTTCTTATTTTCTCTCTCTTTCTCTTTCTCTCTCTCTCTCTTTGTATCTTCTACATTTTCTATTTCTTTTTTCTTTTAACACAAATGCATTATTACGCCTAAAGCACGTTAACTTATTTGATGTACGATAAAAGAGCAATGTAGATAAAATACCTTGCTCAAGGGCGTAAGTGCCGCGCCGGGAATCGAACCCCCGATTCTCTTGTATTTTGTTATAAAAGATATTTTTATTTCCTTCCTCTTATACATTCACAATACATAAAATTATTAAATTAAAACGTGTAGAACAAGACCATTGGTACAAGACACATTCGTGAACACTTAATCATATAAATACTTGATGAAAAAAAAAAACTTACTTACATAGCTCAAGGATCATAGAAAGATCTCAAATTGTACATGATTATACAGTATTTTTTTTTCTCCCAAATAAAACAGTTTATAACCAAAATAAAAGAAGGAAGGTATTCCCATTCTCTCTCCCTCTAAAGTAACACACACACACCCACTCACACACACCCCTTT
>CM057169.1:1583864-1602320 GCA_029962745.1 Echinometra lucunter | reverse complement strand
CTTGGCAAAGACGGCTTTGTGAAACACTTAGCAGACAAGATGACCGACATCTCCGAGATGTCGTTGATCTTGTAGTCATGACGGTTTCTTGAAACGCGCCCCTGCCTGCCAATATATCGAGGTCAAGTTTGACAGGTCGACATTGATCAAGGTTGGTATATGTGACAGGGTGCTGAATTCTTTTAGCAAGCATAACTTGCGGAAGCGTTGTTTATATTTCTCCCTCCTCATGCATATACCAGTTATATTGAATCTCTGTGCTGGTACTTTCATTACGTACAGTTTGTCTGCGTTGGCTTGCCTCGATGTGGCGTGTATTATGTGCAGTGTATGACTCTAGTATAACCGGTGGTGTAACGCATTTTTCTGCTAGGCACAAGCATCTATTGTGAAGTACGTTCTACGTGGATGTATAGCACCAGCAGATTAGTCTGCAGGCACAGGCCCTAATCACTCGTTATTTAAATGTATTGCGTCTTGAGAGAAGCATTTCAAGACTGCCTACTGGCTGTGTTTATGGTCTGGAGCATATGGTAAACGATACCCAATGACTTCTGTAACCTGCCTGTGGGAATCCATATACCAGTGTATACCGACATGTATTGGCAAGTCCATGATTGCTGTTTTTGTCCCATATAGGCTTAAAGTCGGTTTGACAATTTACAAACCTAGAAAAGTTCTTTCCGTTGAAGTTTATTCATTGATTTAGGTTCCTATGTGGTTTATGAACATTTTCAGCTTGGTTGCCCAAACAGCAACTTTGAGCAATTTGCATAACTTGCATAAATCTATATGGATACAGGATATGCCATCCAAGATAAATTACACAGAGTGTGTCAACTGAACTACGTACTATTGTGTGTATGTGCGGTGATACGGTGTCCATTTCGTGCATTCAACCTGTCATGAAACGAAACGGGGTGCACTGATTTGTGATACTTCCATAAAATAGGGGTTTTGTAGAGATGTAGAATAAAGTTTAAACATATTTTTGCAATTACAGGTCAGGGTTTAGAGTTTAGTACTAAAAATCAAGGAGATGTCAACTTCGTTATCTATAATGATTGAAAACTTAGTCTTATATTCATTAAGAATGGTACTAAAAGCGGTTATATTATTCCTTGAGGCCTATCTTTTAAAAAAAAATGTTTGGGCTCTAGCATTTTAACAAAATACGAAGTCTTATAACTGAATAGATACATAATGTACATCATTATGCCCCTGTATGACTATAACAATCGTAATTATCGTATCATATTAAAAAAACCCCCATCTTTTTAAAATGTACAATTGAAACTGGAAACATACTTGTGGTTTTAGGGAGGTCAAATAACGTAAATTTTATCCATACGGCTAACATTAATTTAAACGAAGAGGACCTAAAACAATACAAGAAGGTTGCCAACCTGCTTGCACACATTAATATCGGTTCATTAGGAGCAGGCCTGCTCTCATTCTGGGTGCATGAAATAAACTCATAGGTGTTCACAGATAAGCCAGTTGATATTAACGAGTACAAAAGCGTGATTTCTAATTGTAAAAATAACACTGAAATGATTATGATGTCCCACAAACCCCTAGATGGATGTGCATCCATATCTGATTGTGTGTATTAAGGTCGTTTCGTTCTATCACAGGTTGCATTCTCGAGATGGACAACACCATTAGAGTTCCGTATCAGCGTACATACACAATTAGCACGTAGTTCAGTTTGAACATTCTGTGTAAGTTGTCTTTGCGCTGTACTATAACCTGTATGCATACAGATTTATGCAAGTTATGCAAATTGCTCAAAGTTGCTGTTTGGGCAACCAAGTTGAAAATGTTCATAAACACATAGGAACCTAAATCAATGAAAAAACTTCAACGGAAAGAACTTTTCTAGGTTACACTGTTAGTTAAATAGGACTGTCAAACCGACTATTACACATGAATACGGTTCTTGCTGATCGTGATCCTTTGGTCAAGTGACCAAACCCCCACACCTTGCAAAAAGATCGTGCAATTGCTATACGCACGCGCGACTACCCCCCCCCCCCCCGAAAACAACAAAACGCTGGAAAAAGGCTTTCTTTGGGGGGGGGGGGGTGGGGGTAGGCACGTGAAACACGAGACGCGTTTAGGGTGTCAAATAGGCCACAAAAGGCCCTAAAATAAGGGAAAATGCATTCCTTTACTTTGACCATAATGTTCATAAGAGGTATTTCTTGATTAAGGGATGACTTTTCATTCAAAAGAGCACGAAAAGTGATTTTTAAGTTGGTATTGGAAAACCTGTTGTCACGCATGACATATTCTGACTGCATGCTCCCTTACCCCGAACTTTTGACTTTCCGTATCCACACAGGTTAACGTTCCCTCACTGAAACTTTGGAAATAGAAATTTTCCTTAGGGACAGTGCATGTTCCACTTATTTTATTCAGCACTGGAAGTGGTGAATGAATGAGATTTCATTCAAGTGGTAGACAAAGCACGTCGACACACATGGTCGAACATGTCTCAAACGCATAGTTCCCATTATTTGCGCCTATTCGAAATTTGTGAGCTCCTGAGTTTGAGGATGTGTGCACACGAGTTATGAGTTGTGACTGGTTTTGACCAGTTGTTGCCAGTTTAATTGTTGCCACTCCAACAAACAGAAAACAAGGGTCTGTCTGTCACATTTTCCTGGTCAAATCATATACTCTTCATGCGGGGACTATATGCTTCATGTTACCCACGCCGGGAGTATGCAGTTGAACTTACTATGTTATTCTGAAGGGATTATAATAGGCCTATGCTCATTCTTAGTACATGTATTAGCAAAGATGGATGAATGCATAGGGATATTTACGGCAAGAAAAAGATGGCGAGTCTCGTGAAACAATGTGAAGGGTATAGTTTTAAATTTTAAATTTCCATCTAAAACCATGCATGCGATTTATTTCATCTGTTAAGATAAAACTCTTACATTTGTATATATTTTTAAATAAAGCTTATCTAGGAATAATAATACAAAAGTAATGTTAACCATTGCAGAGCTTAGAACTCTTAGTTTTACCTTGGCTTATTTATCGGAACTTCTTCTAAAGTCTTGAAAGGATATTTGGATAATGCGTCAGTCCATCCATGAATCTTGGACAGTCCAGTGATCTCATGATAGTAATCCGAGACCGTCAAACAATGAATTTCAGCCTTCAACGGATGATGGTAGGTGGGTATATTTCATAAGAAAAAAGCAGAGCATGATTTCCTTCCATAAAGCCCACAGCTTACTTTACTCGATTCTTTGGATTTGAGGAGTATAGTCACCCACTTCCGCCTATCTACAAGAAGGGTTTATACTCTCTTAAAAAAGAGCGAACGCGTTCACTCTGTTAAGGGTGAATTTCAGAAGAGAGTGCATTTAGAGTGAATTAAGAGTAAAAATTCTGATATTCACTCTTTGAGAGGTGCCCTCAGTGATTACTTAAGAATTTTGAGTTATAACTGAGGTCACCTCTAAAAGAGTGAATAAGGAGTGAATATCAAAATTCTTTCTCTTAATTCACTCTTAATTTACTCGAAATTCACCCCAAACAGAGTGAACGCGGTTTTTTTAATTTTCAATTTTTTTTTTTTTTTAAAGATAGTAGTCTACTGGTGTAACGTGAACTTTTGGTAAAGGGAAATGAGCCTCACATCCTGCAAGAATATCATCTAAGAAACCTTACGACAATTTGTAAATGTGAATCTAGAATACTGTTGTTATTATAATAATCTATTTTTTGTTATTTTTTCTATCTCTCATGTATAGAGTCTCTTTGACGTACTCCCAACATGGCGATAGGTCGCCATAACGTAGTGCTTCTCGGACGGTTCTGCGATGCTTTCATCAGGAAAGGAATTCTCAAGAGCTTCGGTGTCTTAGTCCCAGCCATGACGGTGTACCTGAATGCCAACTATACTACCATTGGGCTTATCCTTTCACTCAACGCTGCTTTCACACAGCTTGCATGTAGGTCTTGCTTTTGAACAGTTTCTAATGTGAATTCTCCAACATGATTGATATCATACCTCCTTGTACATATCAGAAAGACCATTACAAATTAATGACTGTGAAATTTAACGAAAAGTTACCTCTTTTAGATGTGCTGCTACCCTTATTAGGTCCTTTGTCCGAAGTGGATCCTCAGGATCTTCAGAAGGCAGCTGAAACCTTCTTTGCAATCACATAGATTGTCTGTAAACAGTTGTAGATGCAGGGGTTAGCGCTGGGGGCCTACCTAACCGTTTTCCCCGCAGCGTCTTCAGCTGCTTTATTGAAATCGACGCAATTGTACGGAAACCAAAACCATGGGGGAAAATCAATTCTAATGAAAAGAGACGATAGAGAGGACAATTTGAAAACAAAAATTTCCATCAAAAATCGGTTACAAAATGAGAAAGTTATAGTTCTAAAAGTCTCGATTCACTTTCTTTGGCTATCCTAAAATTGGCAATGTTGCTTCAAAATGACAAGTTTTTGTGGACAACTGTTAAATTGAAATGTTTTGTACACGAAATTTCATGTTTTCTCCATTATCTCCAAAGATGCTGCTTGTCTCTTTTTGAACTCAAAATATGTTGTGTCAAATACATTTTTCCATGAATAATGATATATCTTGAGCTAAGAAGGAGACAGGCTGCACATTGAGAGATAATGTAGAAAATATGAAATTTTGTGCACAAAACATAATTAAGAACTCTCCACAAAAACCTGCCATTCTGAAGCAACATTGCCAATTTGAGGAAGGCCATACAAAGTAAATCGACACTTTTCAAACTTTCATAACTTTCTCATTTTGTAACTGACTGTGATGGAACCTTTTAAAATTGCTTCTCTCTATCCTCTCTTTTCATTAAAATTGATTTTTCCCCCAGGGTTTCGGTTCTCTTTATAACCTTACATGATATTGGCAAACCTCCCAGTTAGTGTCGCCCTTTCTCTTTCGACTATTATCCTATGATGTTAAATGAATGACACTCTATGTCTTTAATTGTTTTAGGTATGTTGATGAATCCTCTGATGAAACGGTTAGGTACGAGACGAGTAGCAACCACCGGTGGACTAGTCTCGGGTGTTTGTATCTTCTGCACTGCTATAACCCACTCAGTCTATGTGACAGGGTTTTTATTCTTGACGGCAGGTAACTATCGGGTTTTCTTAAAGTCCTAGTCCGCCTTTGACCAACCCAGTGTTACAAGGAAAGTTCAATGATCACGGGAACTCATTTACTTTCAAAACCACCTGTAATCCCGGGGTTCAAAAGGAGCAACTACGAATGGCATTGATATTTTTACAAAAGTATCATGGATAGAAATACTTATATCAGAAAAAACATTGGCTCAGAAAGAATCCCAGTACATGCTCTGTAGTGCTTTCCCTGTCTGTATTCTTCTAGCATAATCCCAGGGGCGGAACTACGGGGGGGGGGGGGGGGGGGGGAGGAGGAGCGGCCACCGCCCCAACGAATTTTCAAGTGATCAAGAAAGAAAAGAAAGGAGGAGAAAAAGGAAGCAAAAATAGGAGGGAGAAGAAAGAAGCGTATAAGGAAAGAGAGGACTGGACCTGAAACTATATAGTACCTCTATTTTTACTTTTAAAACGTAAATAAACTCACCTCTGGGTCACCTTGCCCCCTATCAAAACACCCTGGCACCACCCCTGCAAAATCATGATTGGCAATTCCACAGTAATAAACTGAACTCGCGTTACATTTAATCGGGCATACTAATTATTTTTTAAGAGGGTCGATAGTTTGGGATATAGATTATTCTCGATATTGGAGGAAAGAGGCTGATAGTGAAGATCAGTCCAATTAAGCCCAGCAAAGTTCAGGTAATTAAAGTAAAAAAATTATAGAGTTAAAACCACTATGGATAAAAAGCAGAACGAAACGAATATCACTTTTTAACGTCACAACGTACTTTCTCTCTAAAAATTCATTTGGACTTCAGAGAACTAACATGTTTAAAGAATATAGTCTTTCTTTTTGTCTTTCAGGGTTTTTCTCGGCAGCATCTAACTTGGGCACAGCAACGACTCTTCAGCAGCACTTTGGACCCAGATTTGGTGCTATGAACTCTTTAGCTCTTATCGGCATATCTGCAGGTTCTACGCTCTTACCCCTCCTAACTGCCGAACTTCACCGGCACTACGGGCTTAGTGGAACCCTCCTCATACTAGGTGGGCTACTCCTGAATGAGTTTCCCATTGGTGCTCTGATGGTACCTCCAAGGAGCCGTAAAGAACACCCACAAACTGTCCTGCAGGACAAACACGGTGATGTTGCAGATCGTTTAAAGGTCGTTAAAGCACAAAGCGAGGCTAGTCAGCGAAACAAGAACAGTGCTGCTGGAAATAGCGATGATGCGTTTGTTGAATGCAATACACAAAATGGAGCATCATGTAGTCATGAACAGTTATCTCCTTGTGACAACCCTTTTAGGGATTGTCTAAAAGTACTCAAAGACACATTCGACTTCCGGATATTCCGGGAAGAGAAACATTTCACCTTCTTCATGCTACCCGTACTCATTCTGTCATCTTTGGCCAACTATGGTTGGGTCCTCTTTGTGACGTCCTACGCAATCTCGGTAGGGATAGAAACATTTAAAGCTGCTTACCTTGCTGCCGTGGGCGCCGCTGGGGGCATGGCCTCCTGCGCCCTCCAAGCCATTGTCTTCCACAGGCGCCCTCATTGGAGTCCACATCTCATGGCCACACTTTGTTTTACAGGTGCAGTGACGTTGATGTTACAGACACTGAACTCGACTTTGCCATACCTCTTAGTGTGTTCCTTCGTCATCGGTGCTAGTCTATACGGTGTGTCCACCGTAGTTGATGCTGTTGTAGCCGTCATCGTGGCTCCACACAATTTTCAAGCTGCGATCTCTTTCACATTTGCTCTAGAAGGAATTGGGACATTAATCGCTGGGCCATTCTCGGGTATGTTCATTTTTTAAAACATACTTTTTTATCTATTGTTTTGTCACTACCACAGAATGCTGTGCAAGAGGCATCGTTTTGTAGGTCTGTCTGTCAGTCCGTCCGCCTGTCCTTCTGCCCCAGTGTAATTGCTATCAATCTAGAGACAGTCATAATTTGAGAATAATAGATGTATTTCGTTACGAACGGTTATGCATGTTCACTGAAGAGGACTTGTCTCGTTTTAGGACATCCACTGTCGTTCAAAACGACTGTGCCATTCACTCTTTCAAAGGATTTATAATTTGACTTAGTTACGTATTATCTGCTTTCATAGCTTGAATACAGACTTCTTCCCTTATTGCGTCTATAAAAATAATGTAAATGATTTTTATTATTATTCATGCAGTATGAACAGTATCTTCAGAACTAATGGTCATCGATACTGTTATACCTTTCACTTTTGTGTAAAATTGTACTCTTTTTATATTATTTTATCTGCTCATTTTTTCCAGGATTTCTCTTCGACTTTACAGGGAGTTTCAGGACCGTGTTTCTCGTTCTCGGAGGGATCGCTGGACTCTCCCATGTACTCAGTGTCCTGCTTATCCTAACTAGAAAATACAACGGACAGCATTACAAGGCAGTCACAGCCGCTGTAGCTGAACAGCATCTTTAATACTTACTCGGATTGCTTTGCTCGACGGAGGACTGCGTCACCGCCGTGGTCATTTCCGCGCCTCATTGGAGTGACATCGCGTAGAAGGTGAATAATTTATATATAGCTTAAAGTACATAAATTCTTAGTTATCACCTTCTATTCGTTATCAACCCTTGGAGAACCCTTTAAACCCGACCTAAGGCATGGTCTTGGACATCAACTTAAACTTAAAAATCGTTTTGATATCGTCTTCGAATTGTTTGGACTTAGTGAGAACAGAACAGCAGTGAATTATACCCTTCAGGAACATTTTGGTGTCACAAGATCTGATTCTTCCATCTTTACTGGTCTTTACACCTCATTTTAGTACAATACACGCTGTGATTGGTTAGATTTACCTCACGTGACCTGCGTTGATTTTGGTGTAGTGCGTGACAACCCTGACTTTTGTGGTACGAGGTATATCGTACACTGTAGATCCTACTTACAGGGGTCTATTTAATATGAAATGTTCTTATTGATGCACCATTGCTGGACTGTGAATGACTGTGAACTCAAAATACTAAATTATCCCTCCTTTTTAACCTCGGCCTAATTCGGCCTCGGTGAAACAAAACTGCACAAGGATGAATTTAGTATTTGTTGTGCACATAAAATCCAGTATAGTGCATTAAAAAAAGAAATTCGGTGGCAATAGTCAAAACTGACTAATATGCCATTTAACACGAATCAGCAACAGCGATAGACCCTGCATATTATTTTATTCGTGGTTGCCATCGACTACCATGATTGCTGACAAGATTATATTAATTCTTCAATATTTACGTCTTTCTATTTCATGACAATGATATCGTCCAATTTCTGTGCGTACACAGTCAATGAAATTATATGAATAAATATTTATGGGTAAAGTGAATAAAACCAGCCAAGCAATAAAAGTCGATTAATTTGCCAAATCATTGACTTGCTTTGTATTCTGTTACTAATATTTTTCTTATGAAGAACCTATTTTTTGTTTGTTTTTGTGTATCTCCGATCATTAAAGAGAGAGACAGACAGACAGAGAGAGAGAGACAGAGAGAAGAGAAACTATTGGGTATTCGGTGGGTAATGGTGAGAGTTGAAAAACACAAGAAAACAAAAAATATGAACCCAAATGACCCAAATAGTGTTTGGTAACAATTAACCTCTGATACTCAGAATGAAACAATGTTATCTCTTTATTGGCTATGGATGAAAACGCAGGGCCCCTTTTCATAAAATTTGTTATCAATAACAAATTGCAATAACTGTTATAAGCTACTGAAATCTTTGCATCTGAATGGCTGAGAGCAAATTTATCATAGAAATGTGGCAGTTGTATGAAAGTTTTATGAAACGGGGCTCAGGACTGCCGCATTGTTTTGTTTGTATGGTATGTACACTGCACGCGCGGCACGAGTCGACATTGACAACCAGGCGCTTTTGCCATTAGTCGATCTGGGCCCCGTTTCATAAAACTTGTTATCAGTAACAACTGCCACGTTTGTATAACAAATTTGTTCTCAGCCAATCAGATGCAAGGATTTCAGTAGCTTATAACAGTTATTGCAACTTGTTATTGATAGAAAGTTTTATGAACGGGTCCCGGAGCTACTAATGGGTTAAATAATTAAATCCAGAAAGAAGCAATTCAATGCAGTTCATTTATTTCCTCTTTGAACTAAATTGCATGAATTTAATCAAATCAAATTCAAAAATCGTAGTGGTGGGATCATAAAAATAAAAAGAAACATACAACAACAAAATAAAACAACAACAGAAAGTCTTGTTAAACATTACCCCTTAATTGATGACATGACATTTTTCATTATGGGCAAGCTTCCATGGGGGCAGCGTTGATAAGTGTAGCCATATTCATGATACAGTATTTCTAGTAAGATCAATATCTCATCCAGAATGGAAATTACATGCAAAATGGGCTTGCCCCGTTCGTCTCCACAAAGTATGCTCCGCTACCACGGCTCTTATTGGCCCAGTAGCCCATCTCAGGACAAGTACCACAGTTAGGACAGTTAGGATAGCTCGCCCAGTTGCTACACTTCTTGGAAGGAACGAAGTTACAGCTTGACGTGATGCTTTCGATGTAGAGGTATATCGCCCTCATGTGGTCGCAAGCTTCAATGATGGAGGTTCCCTCGCAGCCTGGTTGGCTCACGCCCTCATTAGGATAGAAGTCTTGATGACCCAGCTGATCAGAGGAGAAGGGAGAGGAGGTTAAGTTTGTATGTATATAAGTATAATAATTTCTACATATATAATACATGAATATGCATAACCAAGATTCAATAAATGGTGGTTTATGTGCCCGTGCACTGAATGAATAATGCAGAATTATATCTATTGAGATTTGATGTAAAGACAATACAGCACAAACCAACGAGCAAACGCAAAACGCTCATAAAATCATTTGTCGTTTGTTGTATTTGATGACTATTTTGAGTGATTGTGATCTCTATTTCTTTTCTGCACTACATATTTCTTCTTATAAGTGCATTAATTTTCGTATGACTATTTTTCATCTTCTGGAATACCCCCCCCCCTTTCCATCCCGGGAACTTCGAAGCATTTTGAACACAGACACAGATGTATGTTCGCTGTATATGATACACGTAAACTGAACTAATTAAGACTGAACTGATGATTTTAGTACCTGTATTGAGAATTGGGTTTGGAAAAAGAAAATAAAAACTCAAATATTATCAGCTATTTGTTAGAGGATGGGTCAGTTGGTGGAGCAATGGTCTCGTTATCACGTGACTCTGGTTCGAAACTATGCGCTAATGTCCTTTGGTTAACCATTAATTCTCATTACAAGGGCACCGTTTCATAAAACTTGTTATCAATAACAAGCAACTGATAGCAAGTTGCACTAACAGATACTGTTATAAGCTCCTAAAATCCTTGCATCTGATTGGCTGAGAGCAAATTTGTCATAGAAAACGGGCATGGCAGTTGTTACTGATAACAAGTTTTATGAAGGCGGGGCCCAGGTCCCTCGGAGAGGACTTAAAGCTGTCGGTCCTCTGGTTGCTCACTTGCAAGTATGCATGCTCTCTTAGCAGTGCTGGTAAATCAAACTAATAACCTCTGATTTATTTCAGTCACCGTTATCGTTGTAAAAAGAGACGGCAACATGTGAAAATATCGTTCGTACCTGTTCAAGTAGCCCAGCACCAGTAGCTCCCCCATCGGAGTGTATGTTATCAACGAAGGACGCATCGGAGGCATCTAGCTTGCATTCATTTTCAAATCCTGAAAATTCGGGTCCTGCTGGATCTAGGCCTAAAGTAAAAAAAAAAAAAAGAATAAATAAATAAATAACTAAACAAACAAATAAAGGAATAAAATAATAGATAAATAAATTAAGGAATTAACAACAAATAAATAAACTAAATAGAACATAGGATTTTTTTTTGCGAGTGCGATGATTCAGCTTTGAGTCGGTCACTCAAAGGAGGTGTAGGCCTACACCATTAACATTATGCTCTATATATAGCAGGGGCGTAGACAGCAGGGGGGGGGGGGATGAGGGGTATGCATCCCCCCACCTCACAAGATGGGGGGATGACAATCATGTACAATCATCCCCCAGGTTTTAGGGAAGGATGTTTGCTTACAATCAAACTGAATTAACATGTTTAGAAATGATAGGAATAGCAATAATGATAATAATAATTATTATCATTAACAACAACAGCAACAACAACAACAACAACAACAACAATAATAATAATAATAATGATAATAATAATAATAATAATAATAATGATAATACTACTACTACTACTAATAATAATTATAATAATAATTAGTAATCTATTATTATTATTATGCTTTTGATAATAATTATAGTTATCATCACCATCATCATCATCATCATCATTAATGTGACTGAAATGACAATTACTATCATAGCTATATCGATCATTATTCTGATTTATGTAGTTATTTATATTACTTTTGGGTAATTTCGGCGCCGTCACAGTTTTTCTGAAGTAATGTAACAACAAAATTTAGGAAAAAGATAAATAGCGTGATGCAAATATGCAATAATGTGTGTCAGTCCATATTCTATATTCGTTTGTCACGGTGCGTATATCTTCTATTTATCTCTGTGCATTCGGGTGTATGTGTGTGTGTGTGTGCTTGTGTGTGTGTGTGCGTGTGTGCATGTGTGTGTATCCGTATACGAAATTGATCCTCGATTTCTCGTGAACGGCAAATCATCCCCCCCCCCCATGTGTAAGAACCTGTCTACGCCAAAATACAAATGAACTGAAAAATAAACAAACAAACAAACAAACAAACAAACACTCAAACAAAACAAAGCCCACCTGAGATTCTGGCAATGCCAGACCTTGCCTCGCCGGCATAGCCCGCAGTGTGAGCCCCTAGACTATGTCCGATGATATGCATACTCCCGTAGGATGCACCTGTCGTTGATCGGAGTTTCTCGATGAGTTTCGCAATCTCCCGACCTACCACACGAGTGTTGGCTCGGCTCTGAGCGTAGTTGATTCGTCCAGCGCCCTCTTTCCAGTCGACCATAATGACGTTAGTGCCCTGCTTTCACGGTAGACATGGGAAAGAAAACATGACATTCTATCTACATATTTTTCAAAACTATTTGAATTGATTGATTGATTGATTGATGCTAGGTTTATTTCATTTCCAATACCAAAAACAACATAATTTACAAAGTATATAATCGTAAATTGAAATGAATTTGCAGAGGTAATACTCATGTGGTGCTCATAGCAGCCTTCCCCCTTTTTGAGTGAAATAAGGAATCACTTGTCTTTTCACCAACCCTTCCCTTTCTGAATCGGGGAGAACTCGCAGGAAAAAAATGATCATTAATATTCTGACAATGAATTGCGATATGTTATAATGTCCCATAATTATATAATAATGTCCCATTCCAGCAGCTCCCTCAATCCGCATTTCAGTCAAATCTTCGGATCGGATCTCAAATCTCCGGGTCATACCTCCAATAAAATATGTTGTTTAAATTATCATTCTTGTTTAATGGAGAAATTGTATGCTCCAGGGTGATACCCCCAGTATTAAGATTTTGAAATAAACAAATCATCAGAACATCTCCATGATAAATGAATCTTGGGTATTTGATTCTAGTTCATCGTGACTTGGCCGTGAACCAGAATAACCTAATGGTTAAGACGCTGCCCGGCAGCAGATGACAGGTTCGAATCCCGCTGGTTCCAATTTTTTTCTGACTTGTGATTTTCGTTACAGACCGAGCGTACCATCTTTAACACTTGGAGTAATGCCTAAAATTTGTTTACAAATCAGTATCAACATGGGCCTAACAATCACGACTTAATCCGTTGCTATACCAGTATACCTGTGTCAAGAGGGCATCCTTCATGCCCATAGCCCAATCAGACGTATATTCATCCGTGTAACCATGGATGACAAACTTGGTATCTCGACCGGCCGAAAAAGACGATCTCGTTATCGACGAGGACGACGAACGATCTAACTCCTGGCCGGAGTTCCTGTTGTTTGGAGAGTATAGCCAAAACCTGATAACGATGTCGTCTGGGCTCTCGGGTTGGGCATGATGGCAGATTGGAGCTCCATCTCCATACTCGAAGGTGCCCAGGTCGCCGTAAGTTACAGAGTCGGCTTCTCCATCTTGTCAAAAAATAGACGTCAATATTCATTTTTATTTCAATATTCTTAAAGAAAAATCAAAGATGCTTAATAAAATCAATCTTTAAAAGATTCGAAGATAAATACATGTACTGGGTCAACAAACCATGCTATTTGACATACTGAATTGACCATGATTCTTCTCCGAGTTGAAGAGGAACATATCAGAGCCCTTTATTATTACATGGCATCATATCTTTTGTATTGTGCTTGCCTAACAAAGCAGTACATGCCATGTTGTAATCTACTGAAACCGAGTTAGCAAAACTCTGTAATAAAGGGCTCTGGAACACATTATATTACCCCCCCCCCTTCCGACAAAACAACAACAAAAGCAAAAACGGCAACAACAACTGAAGGTACTATTTTAAATACGAATTTCATAATGACTTTACCTCCAATAAGGTTTGATGAAACCAAAGCAGCAATCAGAAGAGATCGAAGTAACATTGTGAATACTCCTTGAGAAGAGTCAGACAGGAAGCTCACACTAAATAATACGATTAATAGAAATTATAGGCTTTATATACTACATCGTATAGATAAGGTGGGGTGAGGAAACAAAGAGAGAGAGAGAGAGAGAGAGGGGGGGGGGGAGGGGAGGGGAAGGGGTAGTTTGTGTTGAGAAGAGGGTATGGAACTATGTATGGTATTATGGGGGGGGGGGGTGATGTTCAATGCAATTCTAACCCACCATTTTAGCTGACGTCGAGGTAGATGAATCGTATTATCAGTTTGAAGAGAAATGATGGAAAGAGGAATCGCACTTTTATTTGTTAGGTTCATGCTATTTTAAAAAAATGCAACGATCATAAGAAAAAAATAGAGAAAAACTCCCCTTTGCTCTCACCGGAATATAGCCCCTTCCCCGATATGGGATCAACGCAGATGTTTCTGCTAGACCTTGGTTAGTTTTCAAAATCATTAGAACGATTAAAGTATTAAGGTAATTACCTGGTTTGCATAAAATATTACAGTCAATACAATAGCGACAACTGTTGACAGATTAATGACAGACATGTCAGTATTGCACTGCAGAAGCAGAGTGAACATGGTGAATATCCTTTTCAGCATGTTCAGTCAGCAAAGGCACGTTATCATGAATCATGTTGTAATAATGCCTGAATGATCATGCAGAAAGTGTCCAAAATAAGATCAAATGTTGTTTTATTACATTAATGATATTCAGCTTGAACTAAATCCAGGCAAAACCCCCACAGATGATTACCATCAATCGGAAAAAAAATAAGCGTGGCTAGGTGCAACTTGCCCCTATAGGGTTTTGCCCAGTTTAAAATTATTAGTTTTTTGTATTGTGGTTAAACAATTGACGCCCGCCCATGCTCTCTTTACGTTTAATCCGATTTTGTTTATCTCAAGCTTTCCTCAGAACTGGACTAGACTTCAAACAGTCTATATAATCCCAGTCATTTGACCAACACGTTTTGTTTGTTTGTTTGTTTGTTTGTTTGTTTTTTTAGACTTATGAGGTATAAATCCTAAAAAAAGAACTACCCTTTAAAGAGGGGATATACTAGTAGTCATTGTGACAATAAATTAATCTCTTTCTCTGGTGTTGCAATATAACAGCAACACAAGAACTTATCTTACACATTATGTACAGTCATCTGGGCAATAAGCTGGAATCTTATTCTATTGCAATCCAGCCTTGGTAATTATTATTATTATTATTATTATAATTATTATTATTATTATTTTTTTCTTCTTATTATTATTATTATTTTTTTAAAATTATTATTGTTATTATTATTATTATTATTGTTATTATTATTATTTTTTTATTATTATTATTATTATTATTGTTGTTATTATTATTGTTATTATTGTTATTATTATTATTATTGTTATTATTATTATTGTTATTATTATTATTTTATTATTATTATTATTATTATTATTATTATTGTTGTTGTTATTATTATTGTTATTATTATTATTGTTATTATTATTATTATTATTGTTATTATTGTTATTATTATTATTATTAATGGTTTGGCGTCACCTGTGCCTGGGAGGGGAAAAGCGAATAGAATCACTGTAACCCTCACGTCTCTCCTCCCGATATCACTGATTGGGGTGTGCAGGTGGACCACATACACCGGGGTTTCCCCCTACTCTTATACGAATAGTGCAATGGGATCTTTCACGTGCAAAGGTTGTGACTCTCCTTTACACGGGACCTCCATTTAACGTCCTATCCGAGGGACGGAGTGTTTTCCACTGTAGCATAGCCTGCGTCTTTGAAACAGGGGAGGGGCACGATAACACAACGTAGGCTTCAGTCATCCGCCTTTGCTGGACTCGAACCCACGGTCTTTTGGTTCGAAAGGCAGACGCTTTACCGACTGAGCCAACTCGCTCTTATAAGAAACATACTTCACACACCGCCACATCTTTGTATGCACGGTATAAAGAATCTTATTTATCATTTGTTAATCTTCATATAATTAGGGGCAAGTATCTCAGTTTATATTAATAATATTCTTGATTTTTATAGCGCCTACATCATCTGATGTCTCTAAACGCTTTACAAAATGTTATTATACCCCCGTCATCCGATTCAGGCTTGCCCCCACACCTTCTCCACTCCCTGGGGAGCATTCTAGCCGAACTCCTATTGCAGAAACCACAAACCACAATGACTTTCGCATCCTACCGGATACCCACTCAACACGTGGATGGAGATAACAAATGCGGATCAATGTCTTGCCAAAGGTTCGACCTTCGCATCTTCAGTTGTGTGTTTAAACCTCTCGACTACGACACCTCTACGAACCTCTACGAACCTCTATAATCTGATAATCATGAGAATTGATGGACCAATTTTAATTCGAAGAGAGAACGGGTGTTAGCTTATTGTCAACTAAAGATGGTTCAGATAAGACAAGTTATGTGGAGGTCTGTTAAAAATTTGAGGCTGCCATCGATATCAAGCAACTAGCTCACGATGACGGTCCCCTACGTTCACAAATTCTTTTAATTGTATATCGAATACCTCAGCCAAGGAGTTATAACTCCAAATTAACTCCTTGACTCAACTAAACGCTATTCATAACTCAATAAACCTGACCTAAACCCTATTACAACCCTGTTCCCTGACCCAAACCGTTTATATTTGACGAAGTAAATCCGGCAGAAATGTGGCCATAACATATGTCGGATCACCTAAAACAAAATATTCGAGCCAAAAAGGAACAGACATGGGTAGGAAGAAATAATTTTAAACTTTTGTCGTGTATTCTCCGATCTTTGTTTTAATTTTAAAGTGGCAAATTTGATGTATTGTTATTGTGGTAATATGGAATAAGAATGAATAGGTCAAGCTATAAAATGACCTCAGTCGTGGCTATTTGTCTTTCTCATCTCCCTCGGACTATCTATCATCTGAAGCTAAGCCATCAAATATGCAGAAGGATGCGGCACGATTCATTGTTAAAATTCATGAATATTGTACCGAGATTGTCTGGGGGTGAGCGCCCCCTACATACATCATAATGACTAGACACAATTCAGTTGAAGCAGCGTTGGCTGAGTGATCACTCAAAAAAACAAAAAAACAAAAAAAAAACAAAAAAAAAAAAAAAAAGGAGGGGGAGAAAAGAAAAGAAGGGGGAAAAAATAAAGTGAAGAGATAGAAAGGGGAGAGGAGATACAAGTAGACGGATGAATAGAGAAATGAAGACTTTGTTTTATTTTTGAAAAAAGGTGCTAAATCGACTTTGAGTATTTTCGAGTAAATCAAGGATTTTTATTTAATCCATTCTTCTTAAAAACATCAACATTTTTTTCACAGTTGTAAGTACAAACATAAGACATTTAAAGTGAGAATGAAAAAAAAAAACTGTGCATGAGTAGTAATTTTCAAAGTATTCTTTATATTTTTATACAAGACTTCCGATGTGACGAAAAATTATTCCAAAAAGGGGCTAAAGAGAGAGAGGAAGAGTGAGGGAGAGAGATGTATTTAGAGCGAGGAGGAAACAGAAAAAAAAGACAGGGAGAGGGAAAATATGAAAAAAAGAAGAATTCATCATAATTGGATGGACGCGAAATTGTCCATCGCCAAGAGTCTAATTATGTCGACTGTGGTTACTATGACAACTCAATTCAAATTACTGCACATAATCACAAGTGCTTCTTTCATCTTCATTCTCCCCAGTGTGCACACTTAGAATTAAAGGTTCAATTTTGCACCTAAATACAACACTGGCAGCACCTTTTGGGTGCAATCTTGCACCTTACATGAAAAAGGTGAAAAGATGCACCCTTTTGTACTTTTTCTGCACCCTTAAAGGTGTAACTTTGCACCTTAAAGGGTGCAGACAATTTTGCATTCAAAAGGGTGCATATTTGCACCTTCTCTAACGGGTACAACTCTGCACCCTTAAGGGTGCAAAATGCTTCTTTACGGTGAAAAGTTGTACCCAAAGGAGCTCCCAGTGTTGCATTTGAAGGGTGCAAAATTGAACCTTTTTTTATTCTTAGTGTGTGTCTACTAATCTCTTCTTCCCCTCCCCCCCCTCTCTCTCTCTCTCTCTCTTATTTTTCATCCTCTGCTATCTTCAAAATGTTGAGAAACAACCAGCAACAACAACAACCACAATGACAGTAGCCACTGAAATATTTGTTTCCCGGATAGTATGATACCAGATGTGTTAATTTCCATATTGTATTTTTTTTTAAATCTTTTATTCATACATTTCTTTATGATCCAAAGGAGTTTGCATCATTTTGACGGCCTCCTTGTGGAATGAATTCAATTTGA
Organism: Echinometra lucunter; assembly: GCA_029962745.1. Taxonomy (NCBI): domain Eukaryota; kingdom Metazoa; phylum Echinodermata; class Echinoidea; order Camarodonta; family Echinometridae; genus Echinometra; species Echinometra lucunter. Next base: position 1,584,226 of record CM057169.1, on the reverse strand, counting down.
ATTAGAATACGAATTTCTTTCTACCTAATGGAAATGTGCATAATTAAATGACAACGTAACATTTCGATGATACTAAGGAATTTCTTTTACATTTCGACAAAACCAAGTAATCACCCTATTGCGGTCTGTACAAAGGAAAATTTACATTATTAAACGAATGCGTGCTATCAAGGTGTAATTGTACTGAAAAAGCGGGTAATTAATGATTGCATAAACCGTCCGTTCAATGGGTATCCTCATTTCGTTTTAATTCGTTTGAAGTACATTGTCGATATTTAGATTTACATTAAAATATTTTTAGAAAGCTTAAATTCATCACATAACTTATCCGCATCTCTCTCGCTCTCTCTCTCTCTCTCTCC
>CM057169.1:1564703-1582203 GCA_029962745.1 Echinometra lucunter | reverse complement strand
CTAGGATTTCATTTTAGGGGGCGGTAGCGAGCACGCGAAGCGCGCTCCCTACTGGGGAGGGTGCACAGAGGGGGGAGTTCCTCCCGCGCGAAGCGCGGAAGCTCCGACGTTTCTTTGTCATTGTTCCTTGTCTGCTCCCGCTCTTCTTACGTTCTCTTACCTTTTTCTTTTCTCGCTCACGCTTTTTTTTTTTTTTCTTTCTTCTTTCTTTTTTTTTTTTTTGGGGGGGGGGGGGGAGCGACCGCCCCCATCGCCCCTCCTGGCTACGCGCCTGCTGTAAGCCACAGTACAGTTTCTTTGTTAAGCCCGCCGCACAATACGATCCGACTGCGACCCGATTTTGGAAAATTTTTGTTATAACATTTGCTATGAACATTTAAACATGTAAAAATTTTAACGATTAAAGTTCAGAATAGTCGTATGAATACTAAAATCGAAATTTCGGGCTATTGTGAGCCTCCCTGTAGGAATAAAATCGAACTCGATTCCAAATTGTAATGACGTCATACCTTGTGATCGATTTTAAGCCAATTTTGCCTTTAATCCGATCACAAAGCTTGCAGTTAACTTAAATTTCGATTTTAGTATTCCTGTCATTATTCCCAACTTCAAATAAGATAATTTACTTGTTTCAATTTTCATATTTAATGCAAAATGCCATTTGCTCGAAAATCGGTTCGCAGTCGGATCGTATAGTGTGCGGCGGGCTTTACTCGATTATCAAATGCATCATTAACGTTCATCCTTGGCGCAAGCCCATGACTGTGCCAATTACTGCTCATGAAAAGGTAAAGGTTAGCATTTTGCATTATAAGAGCCATGGCTGTTGCGAATGCTGGTGATAGTCACACGCCCCCACCATCCGACCAGCCGGGCTGGCGGGCAAGGCAAGGTGTCATCCACCTATCTATTTACTCATCTGCGAGACTGTGAGGTTATGGGCAGCTGGAGGGAGCACACGAGCAAGAGATTTGTAGCACCTAATTGCCTATCAGAGCCTATAACACCCTCATTCGAACCCCTAGCTTAAAGGGTTATAGTGAACCGATAAATCAAATTAACATCAGGACATGCAGGAAGTAAGCTTCGTTTAGTTCATTACACTATAATTATGATCCTGGTGATGATTTCTGATCAACTCGGCTCATGCCAGGCAATTCGGTGATTTTTAGGAGCAAATGCCCAGTTACCGGTACCGTCTTCTGCGCATGAAAAAAGTGATTTCGTATAAAGAGTCATTGCGAAATGGCCAGCGCAGGGAATGGCGTAAGCGAAATGGCTCTCTGTGCGATCGAGGCCTAATACATAAACAGATAAAGTGTCGTTTTTATTGCGTTATTACTTATCATGCTTTTAAAGACTATGAAGGCAGGCTATGACCTGTACACCTATATCGCTTTATATTAGAGATCATTCTCAAATGGGGCGTCAAGGACCTCTCCATTCCGTTGACGCAGTCTTGTGTCAAATGATTCGGCGTCTTCAGCCGGTATAAGAGGCATCAGCCTGACCCCATATGAATCCAGTAACTAAAGTTACATTCAAAACTTCATTCTCATGAAGTGATTTTTAGCGGAACACCAGTAGTTTTCCCTTTTTTATTTTCCTTTTTTTTTAAATGACCATTAATGACCAATGTACATCTGCGTAGCTCAGAAATAGGAAGAAAGAAACAGATATTATAGGTAAATACTGAATGTTTTTTAAAGAAATGTTTAGCAGAATAATACTTTTGATAATCATGAAACAACATTCTCGGTGATAGTTCGTTGCAAAGATTTAGGTTTGTTATTAATGTTACACTGATATTGTATTATAATCAATTCGATAATCTCTGAATCTCTCATTAGATACCTGTGTTTGTATACAACTAATCTAACTCTCCCAGTCACGGTTGTTTTATTTATTTATTTATTTCAGTTTTATTTCAGCAGGTTGGTCTCATATCAAGTCCATTTCTGGACCTGCTCTCCCAGAGAGCCCTGCATTCATGTAAAAATATATACATAAAAACACGAATTCAATACATACATAGAAAGGTAAAAATGCACATGGCATATACAATAATTCAACTCAATTTGACATCAGTAATGAAACAGAAAAAAAAAAGATTAAATGTAGGTAACATTAAAACACATATCACCAATCATCATGAAACAACAACAACCCAAAAAAGAATGAGAAAACAAATAAAATGTGATTAATTAAGGTCATTTTAACGTGGAAAAGATGTTTACAAGAGAAACTGAAAAGTTTGCACATACTTTTTAAAACTTTGCAAAGACTTACAGTTTTGAATATTACAGGGTAATTTGTTATATAATTTAGCTCCTGAAACCGCTAAGGCCGTTTTCATTCTAAAATCTGTTTTACATTTTGGAATAAATAGTGGACTATTTAGAGCATAACGAGTAGAATATAATACCGGTCTTTTACTAACACATGAATTTAGATATGGTGTTGATAGGTCGTTGATGATTTTAAAAATCAAGATACATTTCTGATATTTCATTCTTTCCTCTACTGACTGCCATTTCAATTTATTCAATAATATATAACTGTTTCGGGACAGTTTCTCACACATTATGATCACACTGACCAAAACACCAGTTTATCTTTATATCATTGAAAATCTGATTGTGACACTGCTGGATTTTTTATTAGAAAAATCATTTAAAAATCACACTATTTACAAACGATTTGGATGATTAAAATAACAAAATCACTGAGCATAAAAAGAGTAATTGTAGCATAAGAAGAAGAAAGAAAAAAGGCAGAACATTAAGTTACAAATCAGATATTCTTCTCACAACTACCCCTTCTCTCTCCTTTTGCTAGGATTTAAATTGCGAGATCTTAAACATTTTCATCACGGTAAGGCAATTTAATAAAAGCATATGATGAAATTACACCCGTCAAATTTGCTTCGCGGGTCAATGTTATTCCCCAAGTTCTCCCTAAATCACGCGGGAGGAGTATTTCTTTATGGCAGCAGTAATTGTTGGAGACATCGATTACGTCTGTCCTATCGTCAGCATAAAAAGTGAATATAGAACTGAAATGGGGGCAAAATATCATTATTGTCAGTTTAAATGGATAGAGTGCATTGTCGTATTTAGAATAATTTCCCGGGAAGCAGGCTTCCTTGAATTAATTTGACAACACTTATTTATTATTTTATTTTTTTATTTTTTTTTATTTTGGTTTTGTACTTGTATAGATTTCATTTGATTGAGAATTGGAATGATTCGTTAAACCAAGAGGAATTCACCCATGGCAATGAATATGATGAAGACAAAGGATACTCTGCTGAATGCACCTGCATTGGGAGCATTTCATGAAGTGTATGGTCAATGATTTTTACTGACAACTTTACTCTCAGCCAATCGGATGCAGGGATTTCAGTAGCTTATAACAGTTGTCAGTAAAAATCACTGAAAAGACGCTTGATGAAACGCTTCCCTGTTCCTTTTTCATGTTTATGTCAGTAAACATAATACACGTTTTAGGAAAATATTGGGATGATCATGTCAAGATACTCCAAAAATTGTCCAGCATATCTCGAGCTGCGATAATTGTAGAATATGTGATTATTTCTTGATATAAATGTACCCTCTGATGTGTGTCTACCTGGGGAATTTCGTATAACCTGTCTCCATCCCTAGAGGCCTAACTCATCTACTATGTTTGCACATATTTAGAGACTAGCTTCAGCCTCGGGGAATTCAGATGAGATATGCGACAATTTTTTTCTTCTCAATAAAATAAAACAGAGGAATAGAGGAATAGACTAACACACATTTTTTTTAAACGTGAGATTTTGCGCGTTTTTTATGCCATTTCAAATCATACAAATTTTGCATTATAGTTACTGCTTCCAGTATAATTGTTCATTTTGCATTCATTCGACAAGATGACTGATGAAGAGTTGTCTCGTTTCCTTGCTGATATACAATTGTATCATTTTATGGGCACATCCACTTTCCAATCAATTCTCTTTGGCTCTTGGGCAGTGTTGCTGACTATGAATGAAATATGTCACCGTTATACCAGAAAAAATGAATAATGGCAACATTTACAGGCAGTTTGTCCGTCCACGTGCCTGAAAATTCAATTAGTATTGTGGCGTTTTAGGAAAAGGGAGTTTGAGACAAACTCCTTGAATACAAACGACTCGGAATCTATTTTTTTTTTTTTTTTTTTTGAGGAATTATATCGAACAATTAGGTTGGATTGTGATGAAATGGAACGTTAAATCAATTAATATATATGCCGGAAACTAAAGTGAAAATATAAGAACAAATTACCCTGAAACAAGAAAGAGATGGGAAGCATTTCATTTATGAAATTGATTTGATTTAATTTTTTCCACTCTTGTTTTTCTTTAACAAATAAAAAATAGATCATCGAAATATGAGCAATGATAATACAGAAGCATGGGTATAATACCAGAATTCAATGAAGTGATCAAAATGATTGGTAAGGACTTTATAATAAAAAAAAATGGTGAAACCTACTTAAAAATCATTACTTATATTTCGTAGGTCTAAAAGGATGCGAATAAGAATTATACTTACAAATTTATTTTTCAAAATAAGTCCAACACTGTCTTTTAAAATCAACATACAACAAAACAACAAACAAAACGATGAAGTGAATAATTTGGATAAGAACGAGAAAAAAAGGGAAATCTAAAAAGAAAAAGTGCTTAAAAGCTGAATAAACATCATCCGAGGAATTCTAGAGCTTAATGCCAGTAAAGGTAAAACATTTTATTTGCAGATAATGTTCGTGTTAAAGGTATATGATATGATATAATTTAGATTGTCATGTTGGACACTTGTGAATTGTGCTGCTTTTAGTAAATAAATTTGTAAATATGTTTGATTGAGGTCTATTATCAAATCGCATGAGAACATGAAATGAAATGTTAAGTTCTGACTTAAATTTTCTTTCTGAAGGACATGAACCATTATACTAATCAAGCTGTATACGGTAATAACGAAAGAAAATTGTCGCATAAGTTATGCATTAAAGATTAAAGTTTAAAGACACCATGAGTGATATTTGGTGCAAACTGAAACCTGACAGGGAGGCATTCATTTTATATGATTGTAAGAAAGAACGGGGTGATTCTTTTGATGAATTGCACATCGTTGTTTTTGATGGCATATTATCAAACATGTATTGGGAAATTTTCATTTCAATTTCTATTCAGACAGCCTGGTTACCATCATCATCAAACTGTGTGATTCCGAAAAAAAAAAACCAATAACAAGACCCAGATATCAAGATGAACAGAAAGTAGAGTAATAAAAACATTCAGAGCATGACTTATCTGGTGGTCATCGAATCTAATAATTTTTATTCTAACCTAAATCAATAAATAAAACAGCTTCTTGAAAAGTGAGAAGCAATCATATGCCAAGGCTATATGGTAACTCTGAATTATGTATGTTCAGTATTGATTTTTTGACTGATGTGAAACAAGAATGGTAAAAATGGGAAAATAGGTCCAAAATTTATAAACGATCTTCATCTACACGAAATAAAAAAATGTCGCATCAATCAGAATATGTATTTTTAATACGATGAAATTGGCAATGATGATGATGGAGATGATGAAGATGATGGAGATGATGATGATGATGATGATGATGATGATGATGATGGACTTGTGTATTAAATGTATACGAGTTGAGTTTCATATGCTGTTTTTGAGAGATAATCTCTTTAATCCCATTCTCTTTATATCTCTGTCTCTGTCTGTCTGTCTGTCTCTCTCTCTCTCTTCCTTTTTGCTTTTTTTTCAATTTCTGTTAGTCTCTTCCGATTTGGTTCTTTCTCTTTCATTGTCTGTCCGTCTGTCTGTCTCTCTCTCTCTCCCTCTTTCTATTTTTGCTTATTAAATTTTTGTTGCTCTGTCATCTAGTCTATTGGTGTTTCCCTTCGCTCCGTCTCTCTCACATACCTTTCTTTTTTCCCTTAATCACTGACTCTCGACAAATTTAGTATTTTAGCTCTATATTGTTTACGTCGATAACGGTTCGTCACATACTAGTTTCACTTTATATCAACCATTCACTAGTAAAACGATCAAGGGTATGACACAACGAAAACATAATATCAAACACTTAACACTGAATGTAATAAATGCTAGCTTGGATTTGAAAAAAAGTAAAACAATGATAGCCGTTTAGGTTTTATTTTGTTGTTGTTGCTTGCTAGCTTGTTTGGTGTGGGGGTGGGCGTGTGTGGGCGTGTTTGGTGTGTGTTTGCGGGTGTGAGGGGTTTGGGGGAGGGAGAGACTATTATGTTGGCGCCGTAGTCAGCAATATGAATTTATCTTGCCTATTGTTATGACCACACCGTGATCGGACCAAACTTGCTTTTAATAGGGACATCGTTTGCCTTAACACCAGCTGCTGGAGGGGGGGGGGGGGGATGAGCTCCATGTCAATCACAGAGTATGATATGAATTCATCACCCTAACCAGTAGCAATCTAATGAAGATATCCATGGTCACAATCATTATACGCATTTAAATGGCCGGAAGAAATCGGGAATATAATACTGTTTGCTTGAGGGCAAATGTAATAATTTCACGACCAGGCATTTCAACATAATTTATTTGTTAGCACCTGTCATTCGATTTCAATTAATTAGCAGAATCAGAATGAAAGCAGGCGCATTAACCTTTATGATATAACTTCTACATTGCAACGCAGGCCATCTTATCGGAGATGCCATTTCTTCTTGCCCGTTGCCTACTGAACCGGGTGGTCCCCGGATCCATGGGAGTTTGAGAATTCAGTATGATAGGTATCGGGTCAATTTTAATGTTATTATCCCCCTTTTGTTGCAGCGATTTTGTTTGTTTGTCATTTTGTGTTAATTATGTATTTTGGATACACAGTCTGTCCCTACTTCATGACTAGTCTATCAAGTTGAGTGAGTTTTCTTCTTCTGCTTCTTCTTCTTCTTCTTCTCCTCCTCTTCTTCTTCTTCTTCTTCTTCTTCTCTTTCTTTTTCTTGTCCTATTACTTTTTTTCTTTTCGTATTGTTCCTTTTACGCAATCGCAAATACTGAAAAAGAATGATTTCATCAGTAATAGCATTCGATTTAATATTGAAGTAAAATCGAGAAAAAATATTATATCATCGCTAATTTTAATGTAAAATTCCGTATTACATGCAATATCATGAATATTTTAAGGCATGTTCTATGTTGGTATTTTCTTGCTGCATGATAACCGTAATACATTAACTAAAGTTGACCTTTTCTTCCCCTGTTAACATAAATTTGAAAATCAAAGTTATTGTTTGGGTTTTTTTCTGAAATGTTACCATGTTTAAAAGCGTTTTTCCATGGATAGCTTTCAATGTTCTAGATAGTTTCATTATGTCCATTGGACCTAATACAAAGAAAGTTGACAACAAAATGCAGAAAGCGTCTTTATTCGATCTACCGACAAAATAATGTTTCAGAAATCATTGTATTCAAATAGCACCTCCTGATTTTTATTAACCTTCTTCACAAAACACATCACGTTCTTCAATTCCTGAAAATTTCATAACGCGAACTCATGGTGCTAGTCAAACCACGCAACAGTAACAAGATATGACAGTTATAATTAATGCGTGAATAATTTCGAGATTCATTTGGGGTCAAGTACAGTTCATTAATGTGACTGTTTCTAAATCGTTTAAAGGTAGCAGCTAAGTAATGGCTTATCCAGACATTTATAAACAAAGGGGGTATATAAATTAAATACAGTATGATAATACTGCTTTTCTTGGGGTGTAGACATAGTAGAGGTGTAAGTTGTGGTCTATATGGGTCTCGATCGGACAGTCAACGGCAGGCTATAAGGGGTCCGGTGGTAATAGGTTTAACCCGTCTTATGTCAGTGGATTCACTCTGTGCTTCTAGGGGTTCGAGTCCTAGCCAGCACCTTGGTAAAACATTTATCTACATTTGCCACCCTCGACCCAGGTGAGATCAATGGGTAATTGGTAGGAATTGACCGCTAAATTGGCAGCTGGGCTAAACCACGGTAATAATATCCCAATATCTTTGGAAGCGCAGAGTGACGTTAATAAAATGATATGAGTTTTGCAAAGTAGATTATCATCCAAGAGCCGCGGAGCGTTTTTGAAAGTGTGTGTGTGTGTGTGTGGGGGGGGGGGGTGGCTGAGCATGCTAACAAACATAATCATTGCCGCGGTTATTGTTTAGAGGCAAGCGTGTCAACTAAAAAAAAACGGTTCCGAAGCCCCTGTCACCATCGTTATTATCATTATCCTTATGTTTTGAATTTTTATTTCTTTGCGTCCCTTTTTTTTTCGAATGATATTAATTCAAATTCAAATTCGAAATGGCAATAGTGTGACAAAAACATGAGGATATAGATTTAAAGGACATCGGTAAACTCCACGGAAAAGGGAGCAAAATGAGGCATTGTTTGTCTAAATCAAATATTCAGCACATTAGATACACGTCATTTAATCCATTTTATGACAAAGATCAGTTCTTCCTCGCAAAATCACCAAATGGCTGGACTAATAGATCACATATTGTCTCGTATGAGATTGCCATGATACGTCATAATAGAATCACCGGGTTCAAAAGGGTCCGATTAGTATCGATTCCTTGCAATATTGTGTCTGCTTCATAAAAATCTATAAATAATCGTGGTCATGTCATTGATTTCAATCTACATAATTGATCACGAATAAATGACGTTCAGTCCTGCCCAAGGTGATTAGAAAATTAGCGAGGTCTTGGTAGAAATCAAATGTTAATCAGGTCAAAATGATGGGGAGAGAAAGAGACATAAAGGGAGAGAGGGGGGAGAAGGAGGGCGGGAGATAAAGGAGAGTTTTAGAGATTCATAATAGAGATGGAAAGAGAGAAGAAAAGAGAAGGGAGGGAGAACGAGAAAGACAGAGGCCGATCATGAACCCTGTGGTAGGGTACCTGGGTGAAGGAAGGACGAGAGAGAGAGACAGAGAGAGAGAGAGAACGAGAGAGGAGGAGGAAGGGAGAGGGAGATAGACAGGGGCAGGGAGAGAGCGAGAGAGAGAGAGAGCGAGAGAGATGCGGATAAGTTATGTGATGAATTTAAGCTTTCTAAAAATATTTTAATGTAAATCTAAATATCGACAATGTACTTTAAATGAATTAAAACGAAATGAGGATATCCATTAAACGGACGGTTTATGCAATCATTAATTACCCGCTTTTTCAGTACAATTACACCTTGATAGCATGCATTCGTTTAATAATGTAAATTTTCCTTTGTACAGACCGCAATAGGGTGATTACTTGGTTTTGTCGAAATGTAAAAGAAATTCCTTAGTATCATCGAAATGTTACGTTGTCATTTAATTATGCACATTTCCATTAGGTAGAAAGAAATTCGTATTCTAATTCAAATTGAATTCATTCCACAAGGAGGCCGTCAAAATGATGCGAACTGCTTTGGATCATAAAGAAATGTATGAATAAATGATTAAAAAAATACAATATGGAAATTAACACATCCGGTAGCTTACTATCCGAGAAACAAATATTTCAGTGGCTACTGTCATTGTGGTTGTTGTTGTTGCTGGTTGTTTCTCAACGTTTTGAAGATAGCAGAGGATGAAAAATAAGAGAGAGAGAGAGAGAGAGAGAGAGAGAGAGAGAGGGGGGGGGGGGGAGGGGAAGAAGAGATTGGTAGACACACACTAAGAAAAAAAAAGGTTCAATTTGCACCCTTCAAATGCAACACTGGGAGCTCCTTTGGGTACAACTTTTCACCGTAAAGAAGCATTTTGCACCCTTAAGGGTGCAGAGTTGTACCCGTTAGAGAAGGTGCAAATATGCACCCTTTTGAATGCAAAATTGTCTGCACCCTTTAAGGTGCAAAGTTACACCTTTAAGGGTACAGAAAAAGTACAAAAGGGTGCATCTTTTCACCTTTTTCATGTAAGGTGCAAGATTGCACCCAAAAAGGTGCTGCCAGTGTTGTATTTAGGTGCAAAATTGAACCTTTAATTCTAAGTGTGCACACTGGAGAGAATAAAGATGAAAGAAGCACTTGTGATTATGTGCAGTAATTTGAATTGAGTTGTCATAGTAACCACAGTCGACATAATTAGACTCTTGGCGATGGACAATTTCGCGTCCATCCAATTATGATGAATTCTTCTTTTTTTCATATTTTCCCTCTCCCTGTCTTTTTTCTGTTTCCTCCTCGCTCTAAATACATCTCTCTCCCTCACTCTTCCTCTCTCTCTTTAGCCCCTTTTTGGAATAATTTTTCGTCACATTGGAAGTCTTGTATAAAAATATAAAGAATACTTTGAAAATTACTACTCATGCACAGTTTTTTTTCATTCTCACTTTAAATGTCTTATGTTTGTACTTTCAACTGTGAAAAAAATGTTGATGTTTTTAAGAAGAATGGATTAAATAAAAATCCTTGATTTACTCGAAAATACTCAAAGTCGATTTAGCATCTTTTTTAAAAAATAAAACAAAGTCTTCATTTCTCTATTCATCTGTCTACTTGTATCTCCTCTCCCCTTTCTGTCTCTTCACTTTATTTTTTCCCCCTTCTTTTCTTTTCTTCCCCTCCCCTTTTTTTGTTTTTTTTGTTTTTTTGTTTTTTTGAGTGATCACTCAGCCAACGCTGCTTCAACTAGAATTGTGTCTAGTCATTATGATGTATGTAAGGGGCGCTCACCCCCAGACAATCTCAGTACAATATTCATGAATTTTAACAATGAATCGTGCCGCATCCTTCTGCATATTTGATGGCTTAGCTTCAGATGATAGATAGTCCGAGGGAGATGAGAAAGACAAATAGCTACGACTGAGGTCATTTTATAGCTTGACCTATTCATTCTTATTCCATATTACCACAATAACAATACATCAAATTTGCAACTTTAAAATTAAAACAAAGATCGGAGAATACACGACAAAAGTTTAAAATTATTTCATCTCGTCTTCCTACCCATGTCTGTTCCTTTTTGGCTTGAATATTTTGTTTTAGGTGATCCGACATATGTTATGGCCACATTTCTGCCGGATTTACTTCGTCAAATATAAACCATGTAAACGGTTTGGGTCAGGGAACAGGGTTGTAATAGGGTTTAGGTCAGGTTTATTGAGTTATGAATAGCGTTTAGTTGAGTCAAGGAGTTAATTTGGAGTCATAACTCCTTGGCTGAGGTATTCGATATACAATTAAAAGAATTTGTGAACGTAGGGGACCGTCATCGTGAGCTAGTTGCTTGATATCGATGGTGGCCTCAAATTTTTAACAGACCTCCACATAACTTGTCTTATCTGAACCATCTTTAGTTTACAATAAGCTAACACCCGTTCTCTCTTCGAATTAAAATTGGTCCATCAATTCTCATGATTATCAGATTATAGAGGTTCGTAGAGGTTCGTAGAGGTGTCACAGTCGTGAGGTTTAAACACACAACTGAAGATGGGAAGGTCGAACTTTTGGCAAGACATTGATCTGCATTTGGTACTCTCCATCTAGGTGTTGAGTGGGTATCCGGTAGGATGCGAAAGTCTTTATGGTTTGTGGTTTCTGCAATAGGAGTTCGGCTAGAATGCTCCCCAGGGAGTGGAGAAGGTGTGGGGACAAGTCTGAATCGGATGACGGGGGTATAATAACATTTTGTAAAGCGTTTAGAGACATCAGATGATGTAGGCGCTATAAAAATCAAGAATATTATTAATATAAACTGAGATACTTGCCCCTAATTATATGAAGATTAACAAATGATAAATAAGATTGTAGAAAGATTCTTTATACCATGCATACAAAGATGTGGCGGTGTGTGAAGTATGTTTCTTATTAGAGCGAGTTGGCTCAGTCGGTAAAGCGTCTGCCTTTCGAACCAAAAGACCGTGGGTTCGAGTCCAGCAAAGGCGGATGACTGAAGCCTACTTTGTGTTATCGTGCCCCTCCCCTGTTTCAAAGACGCAGGCTATGCTACAGTGGAAAACACTCCGTCCCTCGGATAGGACGTTAAATGGAGGTCCCGTGTAAAGGAGAGTCACAACCTTTGCACGTTAAAGATCCCACTGCACTATTCGTATAAGAGTAGGGGGAAACCCTGGTGTATGTGGTCCACCTGCACACCCCAATCAGTGATATCGGGAGGAGAGACGTGAGGGTTACAGTGATTTTATTCGCTTTTACCCTCCCAGGCACAGGTGACGCCAAACCATTAATAATAATAATAATAATAATAATAATAATAATAATAATAAGAAGAAGAAGAAGAAGAAGAAGAAGAAGAAGAAGAAGAAGAAGAAGAAGAAGAAGAAGAAGAAGCAGGAGAAGAAGCAGAAGAAGAAGAAGAAGAAGAAGAAGAAGAAGAAGAAGAAGAAGAAGAAGAAGAAGAAGAAGAAGAAGAAGAAGAAGAAGAAGGCTGGATTGCAATAGAATAAGATTCCAGCTTATTGCCCAGATGACTGTACATAACGTGTAAGATAAGTTTTTGTGTTGCTGTTATATTGCAACACCAGAGAAAGAGATTAAATTATTGTCACAATGACTACTAGTATATTCCCTCTTTAAAGGGTAGTTCTTTTTTTTAGGATTTATACCTCATAAGTCTAAAACAAACAAACAAACAAACAAACAAACAAACAAACAAACAAACAAACAAAACGTGTTGGTCAAATGACTGGGATTATATAGACTGTTTGAAGGCTAGTCCAGTTCTGAGAAAAGCTTGAGATAAACAAAGTCGGATTAAACGTAAAGAGAGCATGGGCAGGCGTCAATTGTTTAACCACAATACAAAAAAAACTAATAATTTTAAACTAGGCAAAACCCTATACGGACAAGTTGTACCTAGCCACGCTTATGGTTTTTTTCCGATTGATGGTAATCATCTGTGGGGGTTTTGCCTGGATTTAGTTCAAGCTGAATATCATTAATGTAATAAAACAACATTTGATCTTATTTTGGACACTTTCTGCATGATCATTCAGGCATTATTACAACATGATTCATGATAACGTGCCTTTGCTGACTGAAAAGGATATTCACCATGTTCACTCTGCTTCTGCAGTGCAATACTGACATGTCTGTCATTAATCTGTCAACAGTTGTCGCTATTGTATTGACTGTAATATTTTATGCAAACCAGGTAATTACCTTAATACTTTAATCGTTCTAATGATTTTGAAAACTAACCAAGGTCTAGCAGAAACATCTGCGTTGATCCCATATAGGGAGAAGGGGCTATATTCCGGAGAGCAAAGGGGAGTTTTTCTCTATTTTTTTTCTTATGATCGTTGCATTTTTTTTAAATAGCATGAACCTAACAAATAAAAGTGCGATTCCTCTTTCCATCATTTCTCTTCAAACTGATGATACGATTCATCTATCTCGACGTCAGCTAAAATGGTGGGTTAGAATTGCATTGAACATCACCCCCCCCCCCCCATAATACCATACATAGTTCCATACCCTCTTCTCAACACAAACTACCCCTTCCCCTCCCCTCCCCCCCCCCTCTCTCTCTCTCTCTCTCTCTCTCTCTCTCTCTCTCTCTCTTTGTTTCCTCACCCCACCTTATCTATACGATGTAGTATATAAAGCCTATAATTTCTATTAATCGTATTATTTAGTGTGAGCTTCCTGTCTGACTCTTCTCAAGGAGTATTCACAATGTTACTTCGATCTCTTCTGATTGCTGCTTTGGTTTCATCAAACCTTATTGGAGGTAAAGTCATTATGAAATTCATATTTAAAATAGTACCTTCAGTTGTTGTTGCCGTTTTTGCTTTTGTTGTTGTTTTGTCGGAAGGGGGGGGGGGGGGTAATATAATGTGTTCCAGAGCCCTTTATTACAGAGTTTTGCTAACTCGGTTTCAGTAGATTACAACATGGCATGTACTGCTTTGTTAGGCAAGCACAATACAAAAGATATGATGCCATGTAATAATAAAGGGCTCTGATGTGTTCTTCTTCAACTCGGAGAAGAATCATGGTCAATTCAGTATGTCAAATAGCATGGTTTGTTGACCCAGTACATGTATTTATCTTCGAATCTTTTAAAGATTGGTTTTATTAAGCATCTTTGATTTTTCTTTCAGAATATTGAAATAAAAATGAATATTGACGTCTATTTTTTTTGACAAGATGGAGAAGCCGACTCTGTAACTTACGGCGACCTGGGCACCTTCGAATATGGAGATGGAGCTCCAATCTGCCATCATGCCCAACCCGAGAGCCCAGACAACATCGTTATCAGGTTTTGGCTATACTCTCCAAACAACAGGAACTCCGGCCAGGAGTTAGATCGTTCGTCGTCCTCGTCGATAACGAGATCGTCTTTTTCGGCCGGTCGAGATACCAAGTTTGTCATCCATGGTTACACGGATGAATATACGTCTGATTGGGCTATGGGTATGAAGGATGCCCTCTTGACACAGGTATACTGGTATAGCAACGGATTTAGTCGTGATTGTTAGGCCCATGTTGATATTGATTTGTAAACAAATTTTAGGCATTACTCCAAGTGTTAAAGATGGTACGCTCGATCTGTAATGAAAATCACAAGTCAGAAAAAAAGTGGAACAAGCGGGATTCGAACCTGTCATCTACTGCTTGCCGGGCAGCGTCTTAACCATCAGGCTATTCTGGCCACGATGAACTGGAATCAAATACCCAAGATTCATTTATCATGGAGATGTTCTTCTCTATATTCAGTTTGTTTATTGCAAAATCTTAATACTGGGGGTATCACCCTGGTGCATACAATTTCTCCATTAAAGGTATTGCCTAACTTTGAGAGCAGCTGATTTAAAAAATTCTCAAACTAAGATGAAACATGTGTATGAGCACTTGTATTTGTACTCAAAAACCCTGAAACCAACCATAATTTGGAATGTAAAGCTGTAAGTTAGGCGCAAACTGCGATCTTATTAGCTTTCGTCTCGAAAGACAGTGAACTAAGAGGACCGTTTGCACGAATTCAAAAATACCGTCACATGCCTTCCTCCGCGTGATACGTCAATACACTCAGTGCGATCCGTTGAGTCATGCGCGCATGCGCACTCCTTACGTTGGTCTGTGGAACCGACCCTCGTATATTTTTTCAAACATCGGTTCACATTTCTAATATTTAAAATACTTCCCGTGGATATTATACTATGAAACTTTCAAACTGGTATTTTTACTCTATAACCCTAATGTTTATTCCATTTTCAAGTAACTAAATGAGATTTTTTTAAAATTCATAGCAATGTTAACCAATGTCTTTAAACTAGAATGATAATTTAATCAACATATTTTATTGGAGGTATGACCCGGAGATTTGACATCCGATCCGAAGATTTGACTGAAATGCGGGTTGAGGGAGCTGCTGGAATGGGACATTATTATATAATTATGGGACATTATAACATATCGCAATTCACTGTCAGAATATTAATGATCTTTTTTTCCCTGCGAGTTCTCCCCGATTCAGAAAGGGAAGGGTTGGTGAAAAGACAAGTGATTTCTTATTTCACTCAAAAAGGGAGAAGGCTGCTATGACCACCACATGAGTATTACCTCTGCAAATTCATTTCAATTTATGATTATATACTTTGTAAATTATGTTGTTTTTGTTACTGGAAATGAAATAAACCTAGCATCAATCAATCAATCAATCAATTCAAGTAGTTTTGAAAAATATGTAGATAGAATTTCGTGTTTTCTTTCCCATGTCTACCGTGAAAGCAGGGCACTAACGTCATTATGGTCGACTGGAAAGAGGGCGCTGGACGAATCAACTACGCTCAGAGCCGAGCCAACACTCGTGTGGTAGGTCGGGAGATTGCGAAACTCATCGAGAAACTCCGATCAACGACAGGTGCATCCTACGGGAGTATGCATATCATCGGACATAGTCTAGGGGCTCACACTGCGGGCTATGCCGGTGAGGCAAGGTCTGGCATTGCCCGAATCTCAGGTGGGCGTTTTTTGTTTGATTGTTTGTTTGTTTGTTTATTTATTTTTCAGTTCATTTGTATTGCATTGTTCTGCGATGTGTTGCTTTGGTTTGCTTTGGTTTGCTTTGGTTTGATCTTGTTGTTTTGTGCTTGTTTGTTTATTTATTTATTTGTTTGTTTGTTTGTTTGTTTTTAATTATGTGGGGATGACAGGCTAATTTGTCGAGGAATGTAGTTTTGAAAAGGGTGAAAGCCAGAAGCACGTTTCTCTTTTTCCTTTTTCTTTTATTATTATTATTATTATTATTATTATTATTATTATTATTATTATTATTATTATTATTATTATTATTTTTATTATTATTATTATTATTATTATTATTATTATTATTATTATTGTTGTTGTTGTTGTTGTCGTTGTTATTGTTGTTGTTATAATGATAATAATTATTATCATTATTGCTGTTCCTATCATTTCTAAACATGTTAATTCAGTTTAATTGTAAGCAAACATCCTTCCCTAAAACCTGGGGGATGATTGTACATGATTGTCATCCCCCCCCCCATCTTGTGAGGTGTGGGGATGCATACCCCTCATTCCCCCCCCCTCCTGCTGTCTACGCCCCTGCTATATATAGAGCATAATGTTAATGGAGTAGGCCTACACCTCCCTTGAGTGACCGACTCATAGCTAAGTCATCGCACTCGCAAAAAAAAAATCCTATGTTTTATTTAGTTTATTTATTTGTTGTTTATTCATTCATTTATTTATCTATCTATTATTTTATTCCTTTATTCGTTTGTTTAGTTATTTATTTATTCATATTTTGTTTTACTTTAGGCCTAGATCCAGCAGGACCCGAATTTTCAGGATTTGAAAATGAATGCAAGCTAGATGCCTCCGATGCGTCCTTCGTTGATAACATACACTCCGATGGGGGAGCTACTGGTGCTGGGCTACTTGAACAGGTACGAACGATATTTTCACATGTTGCCGTCTCTTTTACAACGATAACGGTGACTGAAATAAATCAGAGGTTATTAGTTTGATTTACCAGCACTGCTAAGAGAGCATGCATACTTGCAAGTGAGCAACCAGAGGACCGACAGCTTTAAGTCCTCTCCGAGGGACCTGGGCCCCGCCTTCATAAACCTTGTTATCAGTAACAACTGCCATGCACGTTTCTATGACAAATTTGCTCTCAGCCAATCAGATGAAAGTATTTTAGGAGCTTATAACAGTTAGTGCAACTTGCTATCAGTTGCTTGTTATTGATAACAAGTTTTATGGAACGGTGCCCTTGTAATGAGGATTAATGGTTAACCAAAGGACATTAGCGCATAGTTTCAAACCAGAGTCACGTGATAACGAGACCATTACTCTACCAACTGACCCATGGCGCCTCCTCTAATAAATAGCTGATAATATTTGAGTTTTTATTTTCTTTTTCCAAACCCAATTCTCAATACGGGTACTAAAAATCATCAGTTCAGTCTTAATTTGTTCAGTTTACGTATATCATATACAGCGAA
>CM057169.1:1548751-1564203 GCA_029962745.1 Echinometra lucunter | reverse complement strand
ACAGGAAAAAAGCGCTAGAGAATGGAAGACGTATACTGACGAAGGAATTAGTTATCTGTGAAGTATTGATGAAGTGATCATATGAGGATTGAAACAATAACACTAACATGCAATGCAACGCTGTCAAGGAAACAGAAGAGAACATTCACGTAAGAAATACTTTTTTCTTTCTCTTATTTCAAATTGATAAGTACTAGTTCCTATATGACATTTATGCGAACGATATACATAAATATGAATACAATATAAAACAGTTGGCAAGTATAAATATTTTAATGTCCGCTGAAAAGAAGTAATCATTATGAATATTCTTTAGACTATTGAAAATAATTGTTGTATATAGTTCTTGTATTTTAGTAAAAATACAGCCTCAAGAGGAGAAGGCATTTTTAAAAAATATCTTTTTCCAAAAGTGAAAATTTTCAAACACCTTCACTATTTATACCATTCTTCGTCTTACGGAATGAGAATTTTTTCTATTTTTCTTCTAACACGAAGACTTTTGCATGTATAATGATGCATGCTAACCATTTTTTCAAATAAAAATAATCCAGCCTAGATTTACAAAATACTTTAGTATTTTTTTGCCATTTCTTGTTGCTCTTCCTTTGATGTCTTTTTCATGACAAAATACATGTATAAGAACATTTTTCCTCTTATGAACTTCTATGTTAATTGTTATCGCATTTTGAACACTATAACCAACTGAAACCTTTTCTTGGATTACTGTAGCTGTGGATGTTATTTTGAACATGCTGAATTTGGATCCTCATTTCCATATAGCCCTATTAACTTATAATACTCTCCTTTGTATACCCTCCCGGGGATAGTCGCTAGTTTAAAGTTGAGCATATTGTTTTTTGCCCACTGTAGACCTTCTTTACCTACATTATTCATGTCACCTGCTAGTGTTATACCTACATTACGCAGCATTTTTCCCCTTCAAAAAAAAACAGAAAAAAAAGATATTAATTTTAAAATGAAGTACAATTCTCAAATCGTATTATGACGGTACTGATTTATTGCTGGTTTATTTACTTTCCTTTTCTACGATCAATGTTATCTCATGTATACCGTCACAATAACTGGCCTAACTCAGTTTGCAGACGAATAGGTTACAAGCCTACTTAACGTGTAAACACACGGATAATATATGTCAATGCATATACAATGAGGAACTTTCTATATCTGCATTAAAATTGAAAAATACTGTTTGTAATGCATTTTGATGCACCACGTTTTTTATCCTTTTTGTTTTTATTTTTTATAAACAATGACTTCATAAATTAAAAACACTGTATATTTGAACAAACTTAATAAGATCAAAAGAATAATGTGATAAAATGATATGTGTAAAACATCAAACCTCTAATTTGAATACATTCCACGCACTGTGCGGATGAACACGTGGGTATCCATATGCAAAGTACAGGTATACAAGTTAATGTAAATCGCTGGCCTCGATTAGCCTTTCCCTACTCGAAAATTCTTCGGTACGTCTCATTGTGTCTAAACTCATTTATTTTGTGTCTGAGCAGGGTAATTGTCTGTTAAAAACTTATGTAACATGGTAAATGAGAGTCTTTATTCGATTCGCATAACAATGCCTTTGTCCATTTTGTCATTCTCGACTGGTACAACTACGCCTATCTTTATTTTAAATATTCTCATCACCTTGGCAGGATCATTATTCCTTTTTTGAATGATAGGAAAAAAGTGATATGTGATTCATATGTAAAGTTTCCTTTGGCTTCAATTGATTCTTGTTTTTACAAACTACTATCTGTGCATTTCGGCCGTTATTTTGGAAACTAGATCATCTGAACAGGTGGTTCACATGGATATGATTGTTATTGTTGTATTGTATAGGCTACTAATGTTGCCTATTATCGAAGGTCCTCATTCGTCGCTATCAGGGAGATGTCATGGAGACAGAACATGCTTTGTGTATCTCAGGTCTATTTTTACATGAATCTCTGGCTTAAATCCTTTCCATTCCCTGGCAAACGCTTGGACGCTATTTAATTGATATGTAAGTTTTATAATTGATCTCACTTATGTTGCCCAATCAGGGTTGCAGATGTTTAGGTTATGTTTTCAAAGCATGTCGTGCCTCACAGCCCCTCCCCCCGTATACAGTTTATGAAATTTTGATTAATTCAACGGGTTATGAGGCGTATTTCTATCATGTATACATTTTTACAATATTACGATATATATATGCTAAGTTAGCTCCCTCATGCTTATTCCAACTTAGTTGGCGAAGGTACAAGACCATGTTGTATCAAATTGGTTTCACTTATTGTTGCCCAATCAGGGTTGCGGATGTTTAAGGTTATGTTTTCAAAGCATGTCGTGCCATCACAGCCTATGCAATGAGGATCCTCTTTCATATACTTTGCATGTCCAGCTTCATAACCCAAGCATTTCACTAAACATGTTTTATTTACCATGGTATTTTTGACACCCTTGACTCAACCCATTGCCTACAGGAACCGGCTAATGTTATGCTCCCTCATGCTTATTCCAACTTAGTTGGTGAAGGTACAAGACCATTATGTTGTATCAAATACCTGTGCAAATGAGGATCCCTGTTTCCTTCAAATTTGTTAAGTTGTTCGTTTTGTGGCATCTTGTCATCCCGTGCCCTCGGCATACTTGAATATCTTTTATCTCGATTGTGTTTTTTCTCTTCATCTAAGCAAGGACACCTTTCCATACATAATTGTTAGGAAAATTTTGACCTGTTCTTTAGAGGTAAATTTCAAGTTATCTTCGCTTCATGTGATTGTCAACCCCCCTTTCTAACTATGCACAAACTTCCTCTACAGATCAGGTGTCATGCCAATGATTTTTTCCCTGTATAGATTAGTCACGTGAAGGTCCTCATTTGTAATTCATGGGTAACATGCTTTTTTGTACCTTGTCAACCAAGCCTACGTTTTCACTGTACTGTGGACTACTTGTTTAATTCCCTTTCCCTTACCTGGCAACTGATGTGTTAATATGAATTTTCAGATAATGATCTCACTCTTGTATACATGCGTCATGTTATCAAATGAAATACTTGGAGGAAAACAGATTATGAATCACGTGAACATGAATATGCAAATGAGGATACCACGTCACTCGTCCTACGACTTTCTGTTTATTTTGCCTTATACACGTATTATGATCCAAATTAAGAGTAGGCCTTATTGATACATACCAAGAAACCATCAAGTGTAATGATTGTCCATGTATATGATCGAGCTACATGGTGTTTTCCCCCCCTTTTCATCGCCAGATTTAAATTCTTTTCCATTCTTTTCTCTTTATTGATGCCATTCTGTCCAGAGCAGACAGAACGAAAGGTTACACTATGAACATGACCGACAAAGAAGTGGACAAAATAAACAACCTCTTATTCATATCTACCCTTGACAATGGTTCTAGTAGTCAAAAGAACATCCCTTCACAGCTATTATGTTTAATCATTAGTTCCAGGTGAATATGCATGTTACACCTGTTCCACATATTTTAGATAATAGCAGTGAAGGGATGTTCTTTTGACTACCAGAACCATTGTGAAGGGTAGAATGAGGGGTTGTTTATTTTGTCCGCTTTCTTTGTCCATCATGTTCATAGTGTTAATGGGAAGTCTATTGTGCGATGCTGGGTAATCTGTTTGCCTATATCATCCCCTTTTTCCGTATCAAGTCTCACTTTTAATGTACAGTTTACATGGTTCATAGCCCTACCAGTACTAAAGTATAATTTCAATTGACTGCATAAATTATCAACAACTTAATTTAGATCTTTTTCTTTTTTTTCCATCAAATCTATAGCTATTTGCAAAATGTATTTTACCCATTTTTTCCTTTAAAAGAAAAATAAAAAGGTAAGAATAGTGTTAATTGCCACCAGCCCCGGGTTTGTCAGATTGTCACACACACGCGAACATGTACACACACACAACTCGGCACATCACTACATGCACCTCTCTTTGCACTTGTACGCACCAAGCACTCCAAATTCATTATATCGTATTACATACAATTTGTTCTTCATTCATGGATCTGGATGATATATTAAATGATGAACTATTTACTTCCCAGAGCAAATACTATACTGCAGAAGAATTCATTTCTACTTTTAATTCAACAAACCAAAATGATAAACCAAAACTTTTCAGCTTAGTACACATAAACAGCCGAAAATTTGCAAAAGAACTTTGATACTTTCAATGAGTTTTTATCTATATTAATTCATTTACTTTTTCTATAATAGCTTTGACAGAGACATGGTTACACTCAACGACCCCTCCCATATTTGATATTGAGAATTACACATTTAACCATATAGATCGCAAAAATGGTAAGGGAGGCGGTGTCGCGTTTTACATTCACAATAATCTGCATTATAAAGTGAGGCATGATATTAAAATTAACGGCATAGAAACCCTATTCATAGAAATTGTTGACCGGTAACTATAAAAATAAAATAGTCCGTGTAATTTATAGATCACCAAAGAACGTAGCTGATATATTTTTAGATAAATTAGAATCATGTCTTGAAACCGTATCTCGAGAAAACAAAGATATTTACATCATGGGTGATTTTAATATAGATCTCTCTTTGCCTTACACTGCCCTTGGGCAACATTTACTAATTTATTATCAACATTTTCTTTCAAAACTCTTATTGACAAACCTACGAGGATTACAAATACAAGATATACAATAATTGACAACATTTTCTCAAACGTATTGAGTACAGATAGTAATGGAATAATATATTACGATATCTCAGACATCTACCAATTTTCACGAAATGTTCAGATAATAAACGCTTACATCAACTTTCAAATAAAGAACACATTACTCGACCAAAAGAAACCAAACGCAATATAGAGTCCCTAAAAACAGATTTGAGTACAGAAAGTTGGCAAGATGTTTTCATGAGACAAATGTTAATGATTCATATGAAATATTTATAAACACACTTCTTCATTACTATGATAAAAATGTGCCTCTGACAAGAATAACCTTCAGCAAAAAGAAGAATAAACAACCGTGGATCACTCAAGGAATAATAAAATCAATATTTACTCGTAATAGATTATATAAGATATCACTTAAATCACCTACTTTGGAACATCAAACAAATATAAAAAATACCGTAATAAGCTAACTTCTATTATCCGTTTAGCACGAAAATCAGACTTTTCTGACAAAATTGAAAGCAATAAAGACAATAACAAAACATTGTGGCATACAATTAATGAAATGTTATGTAAAAAAAAGAGAAAATGTACAAAATGTTGAATTTTTAGAGAATGGAAATTACATTAAAGACACTGGTTTATATTGGTGATGCATTTAATACATATTTCACTAATGTTGGCCCAAAATTGGCTTCAAAGGTTGTTACTAATGATAATGATTTTTCACAATATTTAATTAATCATACTGAGCATTCATTGTTTTTTAATCCAACGAATGTTCATGAAATTTTAGAAATTGTTCGATCTCTACGTCCTTCTAAATCTAGAGGCCATGATGGAATAAGTGTATATCTATTAAAACAAATTATTCATTTCTTGGCTTCCCCGCTGGCACATATTTTCAATCTATCTCTTTCCCATGGAATTTTTCCTGATTCACTAAAACTTGCCAAAATAATTCCAATATATAAAAGAGATGACCCATGCCCTATTGCAAACTATCGCCCAATCTCATTGTTGCCAAGCTTTTCTGAAATACTTGAAAAAATTGTTTACAAACGCTTATACTCTTTTTTGGATATGAATAAACTGTCAATTCCCAACCAATATGGCTTCAGAAAAAATCATTCCACTGACCACGCAATTTTACAACTTTACGACGAAATAACCGATTCATTTTCAAAAAAGGAGCACACTGTTGGGGTTTTTATGAATTTATCAAAGGCATTCGATACAATGGATCATGCTATATTATTATGTAAATTAAAGACATATGGCATCAGAGGGATCGTAATTTCCTGGTTTAAGGACTATTTAGATAATAAGCGTCAATATGTTAATTTCAAATCCAAATCATCTAATATATGTACTGTGAAATGTGGAGTACCACAGGGCTCAATCTTAGGCCCGTTGCATTTTTTAATATGTATGAATGATATTGTCAGTGCATCACCTTTACTAACATACGTTTTATTTGCAGATGATACTAACATATTTTATTCACACACCAAATTTAAACATGCTTGTTACAACTCTGAATCAAGAATTAAAAGAAATTGTCAATGTGGTTTAAATCCAATAAACTCTCCCTTGATATAAACAAAACAAACTTCATGTACTTTAAACACATTAATTCTACCCATGTATTTCGTAATAATATTTTCATTGATGACATGCGTTACCGAAAAACAAGAAACAAAATTTCTAGGTATATTGATCGACTCAAATGTAACTTGGAATAGTCACGATCGTAACATTAGCATGTTGGTAGCAAGAGGCATAGGCATTTTATATAAATTGAAATATTATCTCTCTCAAAGATCACTATTAATGCTTTATAACTCGTTTATTTTGTCACATATATGGTACTGTAACATATTATGGGGAAATAGTAACAAAATGAATATAGACACTATATTGCGTCTTCAAAAGAAAGCACTCCGTATCTGTAATCACTCTCATTATTTAGCCCATACTGATCCTATATTTTATAAGTTTAAAACATTGAAAATTAACGATATTCACACCTATCAAACTGCTATATTTATGTATAAATTTTCCACCAACGCTACACCAATATCCTTTCAGAATATTTTTTATCTACAACAGAGTCGTCCATTCCTACCCTACACGACATTCATCAGATCTTCATTTAACAAATCCTAAATTAATCATAGCTCAAAAAACGATAAGACATCACGGTCCAGATGTTTGGAATAATTTACCTTTTGATATTAAACACGCCGTATCCCTTTTTTCTTTGAAAGCTTCTTTAAAGAAGTATTTGCTATCCACTTATTCGTTATCTTTTCACCTGCAAGTGCACCCACTTGCACACACTTCACCTCACCCCCTTCCTTCCCCCTATTCCCCTTTTTTGTAGTAAGTAATTTTTTTCAGTTAGTGACATCGCTTTTATGATATAGACATTTATATTCATTATGGTTTCCATGTAGCCCTTTCCACTGGCTGCTATTCATTCAAGCATTTTGCTTAAGGTAGCTGGCCCCTGCATTCTTGTTTTTTTTCTCTACTTGTTCATTTCTACTTATAATCATGTCTTTATTCTGTTGTCATTTGTTATTTAACTGTCACATTTGTAATTTGATCAGTTATGTTGTATATTTATTACTATTGTTTCTAATTTGTTATTTGATTTGACAATAAATGAAGAAACTCCTGCAAAAAAAAACTACGTTTAATCACACATGCTTAGAATTAAAGGTTCAATTTTGCACCCGAAATGCAACACTGGCAGCACCTTTTTGAGTGCAACCTTGCACCCTACATGAAAAGGTACAAAGATGCACCCTTTTGTACTTGTCTGCACCCTTAAAGGTGCAACTATGCACCTTTAAGGATGCAGGAATTTTTGTATTCAAAAGAGTGCGAATTTCCACCTTCCTTAAAGGGTACAACTCTGCACCCTTAAGGGTGCAAAAATGTAGCTCACTGCACTCTTAAAGGTGCAAATTGCTTCTTTGGGTGCAAAGCTGTACCCATAAAGGAGCTCCCAGTATTGCATTTGAAGGATGCAAAATTGAACCCTTTATTCTTAGTGTGCATTCTATGAAATTTGTGTATAAATAGTGCGGGCTTGCGAGTACACGGAGTATGACTTTTGATGAAACACACTTTGATATTTGCAAATGTTATTGTCAATATAACAGCATTAGTCTTTGCACTTCTGTCATAATGTCTTAAATTCTAGATAAAAAGTCACTGTAGTTGGGGGAGTTCGAGTTGCTTAATACATGTCTAAAACTTTGAACGGCAAGAAAAAGTGACATGAAGCAAGAGTCCAAGGATGAGCGAGCAGTCCTATTCCACCCACAGTGCCAATCATTGAGCTCATCAGTACACTATTCAGCCCGAACAATGGGATCGGTGAACCAATCCGTTGTTCGGGATAATCGAAGAGTTCATTTCTTACACAAACTCTCTCGCAAAACTCTATCACACTCAGTCTCACACCTCGCACTCATGCACTCTATGCACATCACTCTTTCACACAATACACTATTGACAACTTATATCACTCTTTTACACAATACACTATAGACCAATTTCACAACGCAAGAGGGCAGCAGACTGTTCGACACAGTTCGACATACTGCGTGGGCGCTCCAACTTTTATAGTACACAAGTCAATAGCGCGTTATGTACATTCGTTCGATTTTTTGTCTATTTTGACCAGTATATGCAGATTTATTTTAATATTTGCAATGAGAAATTATCAGGGAAGTTCAGGTCGCAGCTGTGCGGTGCTCAAACGCCACAAGAATTAGAGAAAGTTTAAAAATGGGAAGCTAACTGAGTGCGAAATTCACTCGCTTTTGACTCATGAAGCCTGTTTGTGTGAGAAGCCGTACTCCCACTCGCCAGTGGGTAAAAACATCAACAGAAAGGACTTTGAAGTCAAGAAACATTATCATTATGTACTTTGGCGTAAAATTTAATAAGTGAAAACATGACTTTGTAAACAGGGTAAGATTTAGGGCTCCCGTTTACTACGGCTTCTATGCTGCAATCGAACTTTTACTGACAAAAATAAGTTGAAAAACCATCGAAAGTACAAAAATACATCATACCTTCATCCGTCAGATATGACCATTGTCTTACCTCATCTACCTATGTATCCATGCTTTATTTTATTGATCTAGAATAAAGTAAATGGAACAATATTAGGGCATATCTCATATCTTGCATTCATTTTGTACACAGAGCCAATCGCGGTCAGCGCGCTTGCCCACAGCAGCAATGGCGTCGTCGATAGAGGGCCAAATACATAAACCGGAGGTGAAATCGGTCTATTGACACAACTTACATCCTAGCCTCCCATCATGCTCATCTTACTCTCACCTATCTCACATCATACTCGTAAACAAATTAAAAAATATAAATGTATGGTGGCCCTGAAGTACGCTCGACAACAGGTCATGTGCGACGTGAATTTCGCATCCCAGGTCCTGAACTTCGCATCCGAGGTCATGAAATTCATGACCCGTGGCGCAAACTTTGCATCCCAAGTCATGAATTTCACGAACCGCGATGCGAAATTCAGGACCCGTGGCGCGAACTTTGCATCCCAGTCGTAAAATTCATGATCCGTGGCGCGAACTTTGCATCCCAGTCGTGAAATTCACGACCCGCGGCGCGAAATTCGTGACCTAGGTTGCGAAGTTCACGACCCGCGATGCGAAATTCTGGACCTGGGATACGAAATTCACGTCGCACATGACCTGTTGTCGAGCGTACTTCAGGGCCACCATATAATGCTCGCCCATCCCAAGATTACCCTTGCATGTACATGGCGTATACTTTACTATGGTGGCCCTGAAAAGTACGCTCGACAACAGGTCATGTGCGACGTGAATTTCGCATCCCAGGTCCTGAAAATGATCCCAAGTCGTGAAATTCGCGACCCGCGATGCGGAATTCACGACCCGTGGCGCAAACTTTGCATCCCAAGTCGCGAAATTCACGACCTGCGGTGCGAAATTCAGGACCCGTGGCGCGAATTTTGTATTCCAGTCCTAAATTTCGCACCGCGGGTCGTGAATTTCACGACTTGGGATGCAAAGTTTGCGCCACGGGTCATGAATTTCATGACCTCGGACGTCGCTGTTGTCGAGCGTACTTCAGGGCTACCATAATTTGGGGAACCTGTGACAAGGTTCATGATTCATCATGGTTCATTTTATTTCCTTCTTTCACAAACCATTCTACATAGCATATCAAAACAGTAACACGATGATTTCAAGTGCAATATTTAGTCAATATGGTCATTAAAAAAAAAAATAAATTCTGTTAACAGTTTCTTATGTAAAACCATGTTCCACATAAGAAAGAGGAGACCTTAAAGAAGCTGGGCTCGTTAGAGCAAGGTCCCTAAAGAGGATGTTTTAATTACTTTGAAACATTTTTCTATTTTTTTAAAACCTTATAAGACTAGAAATAGCTACATGCGGGAAAAATATTTACGAAAGGGATAGCTTGATAAGGAGAAAGGAGAAAAAAAAGGAGAAAAGGAAACTATGTACAAAAGGATGGAGAGAGGAAAAGTAAAATGGAACGAAAACAACAACGACAACAGAGAAAAGCTGAGAAAGAATAAGGTTCTACGTAGGGGCAAGGGGCGTTCGGAAAATAGAAGAGAGAGAGAGAGAGAGAGAGAGAGAGAGAGAGAGAGAGAGAGGGGGGGGGGGGAGAGGGAGGGAGGGAGAGAGAGTGAATGCAAACTGAAACCTTCACAAGTGACAAGTACCGTACCAACAAACAAAACAAAACAAAGCAAGTTGGTTAAGAAATGTTGCCAAGGGCCAGCCTGGAAAGGGGGGGGGGGGTAGAAAACAAAGTAAGACAAAAAGTCATTACTAGGTATTTTGTGAAGACATCATTTCTAGATTCAATATCTTCAGCATAACTACTCAATAAATGTAATTTCATTTTGCTTTTAAAAACAGAGACACTCACAGAACGAGTTACATCAATGAATTCAAGAACCTTGGGACCAGTACAAGCTCATGTATTCAGAGCAAAGACAGATCTACTTAAATTACAACGTCGCAAAAATACATACCGGTATGCAAGATTCGTGTTCAAAACTGATTATACAACCTCCGAAGACACTGATAACAGGATCCGCTTCGGACAAGCTTCGAAGTTATCAAGGAAAACTTTTTTTCAGCAACTATGCATAAAATTAGTAAACAGATCTATTAAAAAACAATCCTGTTCATATACAGCTCCCTCTGTCTACCATGTCTACGACAAATCACCCATCATATCAAAACTAGCTGTCACCTCGCTTCAAAGCAATTTTGAACCATTTTTTTCTTAGTGTGTACTCTAAAGGCTTTTATACAAGGGCCGGCGTCGTTTGATACAGCATGGGTTGACTGAACTTGACTCAGACACGAAACCTTGGCTGAGATTTCCTCCAAGCCCTAACATACTTCCACATGCCCTTATTTTATTGCCCTCTGTATAACCTTAAGTGACCCTAATGATAACGTTATGAACAATATTTAAACGACACTATTCATTCACAAACAACGATGCCCCACTTTGATAAAAGAAGAGAAACTGTCATCAAAATATATATGTCACAATTCAAAGGAAATACCCCACCCCCCCCAAAAAAAAAGCAAACGAGGCAAAAATTAAAGCGAACTTAAGTTAATCTCAGGTGTATGAATATGCTGAGCAGAAATTTGATACTTTTCCATGGTGACAATCTCACCGGGCAAGGGTTTCACATGAGCTTTTAGGTTAGGCCTACAGTTTGATTTTACCATACTCTTAACCCATAGCAGTACAGAGCTTTCTTGAGGTCTAATTTAATCATCTTCAATCCTCAAATTGGCAATACAAATTATTTTTTTCCACGTTTACATAGCTTGAAAAAAATAAATATGGATATAACATAAACCAAAATGAAATATAATTGTAAAATTGAATCAGAAATTGCCAATTTGAACACAGAAATAGTGATTATATATTATTCACTGCGTTGCCAATTTAAAGAGTTTAATGATTAGTTCACTTAAACCGCTCTAATTCGAGAACGCCACACCATACAGCGATGGGAATGGGCTCAAATTTGTCAGTGCATTTTTCTCTTTCTGCTCATGTATGATATGTACTGCCAAACATTTTGGACCAACAGATACTGCAAAAGCGTCTCTTAAAGGTGACACTGTACCTCTATGGGTTAACAAAATTACAATATTATTGGATAGGAGGAGTGCCTTTCTCGTTTTGTTATATGTAAATGATTTACCTAATTGTTCATATCAACTGAAATTTGTTCTGTTTGCCGATGATACTAATATTCTCTTTTCATCCAAAACAATTCAGATATTAAATAGAAGTCTCAATAATGAATTAGAAAAGGTGTCGAACTGGTTTAGAAGCAATAAATTGTGTTTAAATATTGCAAAGTCTAATTTTATTCTTTTTTTTTTTACATCCCTTGTATTTACTTTAAAAAAATAATAAGGATATGTACAAATTCAGAGTATCTGGCACACTCTAAACCATCGTTTCAAGAAATGAACATACTTAACGTATTTCAGCTTAATTATTACTTTTGTGTAATATTACCTTTTAAACATAGAAATGGTGTTTTACGTCAAAGACTATGCAATATGTAAACCTTGAATACTTCTCTACGTCATTATAATACTAGAAGTGCAAATAAGTATCATTTATGGGCTGCTAATAAATCTTTTATTTCCTTCACTTCTAGATATAAAAAAGAATAGAAAGAATATATGATACTGCTTTATACGTGTATTACTATCCATTCAGAATGTAAAGGAATCATTTGTATACTAGTATATATGAATATTTTACAAAAAAATTGGAATTGAATAAATTGAAATGGAAAATGGAAAAATTGATTAAGTCTTGTGCTTAATCCAGTATGAGGTTATGAAATTCATGAAACGAGGTGAAAAGTTCACTGGTATAAGAAGCACTAAAACATAATCACAACATGGTATCTTATCTACTAAGAGAGATGACAGTGCCAACATGGAGGTATAAAGTTCACTCTTTATACCACCTTGGTAAATTTTCTATCATGATTTATGTTGACATCATGCCATGAAGACAATGACTATCCTGATGACACAGACAAAGAACAAATATTTATTCAATTTTCTCGATTTCCATACCGTTATTAGGTCTCGACTGCAAACGGTTGGGCTATATATGATAACATTACTTTCTTTTCTTTTTTTAAACAGTTTTCCGTGTCAATAAATTCTGTGCATCCTTGTACAGAAGAAGAACAACAACAAAAAGAAGAAAAAAGAAGAAGAAGAACAAATAGAAGATGAAGAAGAAGAAGAAGAAAAAAGAAATAAAGGCAAAAAAAAAAAGAAAGAAGAAGGAGGAGGAAAAGAAGAAAAGAGAAGAATAAAAAAAGGAGAAAAATACTAATAAGAAGATGAAGAAGAAAAGTTGAGTACATAACAGAGGGAACTAGATGGGGACTTATAAGTCCCCTCTATAGCTCATCCCTTTCACAATGCTCTGAATCTTAGAGTTAACTCTAGATTGAGCCGAGCAGACCAAGGGAGCATTTCATGAAGAGTTTTGTCGGTGATTTTCACTGACTAATTTGCTCTCACCCAATCAGATGTGAGGATTTTCAGTAGCTTATGACAGTTGCCGGTGAAAATCACTGACAAAACTCTTCATGAAACGCTCCCCTGGGCACCGTTTCTTGAAAGTTGTCAAGTACACTGACAAGTTGTCATTCTCTGACAATTACCATAGTAACAGTCAGTGACCAGTGCTTCTCAGCCAAACAAAACAAAGGATTTTAATGAAATTGTCAGATATTGAACAACTTGTCAGTGCTGACAACTTTCATGAAACGGTGCCCAAATCTCCAAGTACTAGTAGTCAACCTTGCAAATGACATGCTAGCGTCATATTACACAGTTGAATAGTTTTTTTTTTTGGGGGGGGGGGGGAGGGGGTGGGGATGGAAAGGAAATTCAGAACTATCACGTTTGAGAATCGGTGTGGTTCGTGGGAGAAAAAACAATGAGACGGATTGATTGCAATGAGAAAGGAAGAAGAAAAATAGAAGATGATGGAGAAGAAGAAAAGAAAAAAAGAAAGAAGAAGAAAAGAAAGAAGGAAGGACGCAGAAGAGGAGGGAGAATAAGAGGACGAATATATTGCTGAATAATAATAAAAAGAAGAACGTAAAGGCAGTGGCGTATCTAGGCATTATGGCGCCCGGGGCAAACAATGAAGTTGCGCCCCCCTTCCGAGTGCCCAAACTTATATACATTATGGTACAAGAGAGGGAGCGAAGTGACCGAGCGGCCATTTTTTTTTATATTTAATTTTTAATTTCAATCCGCCAAAACGAAATTTCTTGCTCATTTTACCCAGGAAACTGGAAGTTGACCACTGAAATTGATCGGTATATAGAGAAGATCGAAATTAAACAATTTTCCATTTTCTCAGTTTTAAACCTGGGGGTAAAATTAACGAAAACCCTTGAGATAGTCGAGGCCTGATTTCAATGGCAAGGCGAAAAAAAGTTTAGATTTCTTTCAAATGTTCAACCTTTGCATAATTATGCTGTATAAGGCCATACTTGGGCGCAGTATTTTAAAAGAGGCAAATGAAACTTACATGATAGCGAGCAAAGCAAAGACAACTGCATCATTGTTTTTCAAATTCTGAACCCCTTTAAAAATGGCTATTTCAAAAGCCTATAAGATCCTGAAAGAAAAAAATTCATGCGAGGGAGCAAAGCGACCGAGCTCTGGCAAAATGTGGTATTTTAAACCTTCAAAAACTCTATTTCTGACGCATTTACACTGCGGATGGCCCGGGAGGGGATGCATATCCCTTAAAGATTATGATTTTTCTTCATTTTCTCCTTTTTCTTTTTCTCTTTCACGTTTTTGCGCCCCTCCAAGTGCCACCCTAATTAGATGTTAGATTTCTTTCAAAATATGTTTAACCTTTTCAAAAGCTGTATTAGGCCGCTCTAGGGGGAGCAATACTTAGCAAGAGGCAGATGAAACTTACATGACAGCCAGCAAAAGAACGAAAATTTGCATTATTATTTTTTAAAATTCTGAACCAGTTTATCAGATAAAAAGCTTATTTTAAGAACTATATATGGGCGCGAAATTACGAGGTTTTGAGAAGAAATGATCATGCGAGGGAGCAAAGCGACCAAGCGTTAGAAATTTTCTGCACTTTAAACCCTCAAAAACTATATTTGTGATGCATTTACCCTGCCAAAGCGAGGGGGGGGGGGCGAAATCCTTCAAAAGATATCATTTTCTTCATTTTCCTTCTTTTTTACCTTTGCGTTTTTTGCGCCCCCTCAAAGTGCCGCCCGGGGCACTTGCCCCCCTGCCCCCCTAGATACGGCACTGCATAAAGGAGAGACAGAAAGGAGAAGAAAAGTAACACGTGAACTAGTGGACATTGGACTTCGCAGGTCTCATAACGTAAATGAAAAATGAGTCAAAACATGACCTTGCCGCCGATGTTTGCGAGTTGCACTACAAACAAAAATCGCAAGATAAATCAATAAATCAATGACTTGTATGCTGTTGGATGTTACATAGATCAACCTTTCAGTTCGTAGCATTCATGTATTGTCATCGTGATCTTACGGTGAAGGTGATATTCTTCATCCCTCTGCGTATGGACGCCTTATTCAGAGACGTGACCTCGGTTTCTTCAAGTTCAACGT
>CM057169.1:1537251-1548251 GCA_029962745.1 Echinometra lucunter | reverse complement strand
TGCAGTAACATCACATTTGATTTCCTCTCCCCTGCGTAGGTCAACTCAGACTTTTCTCTGCTTTTATTTCAGGCATTATTTCAAACAGAAAATGTTACAGTAGTTATGAGAAACTTAGCTAATATCACAATGACGATGAAAGATATATGGTATACAGTACCGTTTTGTATAGAAACCTTTCTGTTAACATCTTATTGACAGTTGTAATGACCATAATGCTTGTTTTTATTATGAATAAATAATAGAGCACTCTACAGAACACTCTTCAGAGTGGATTTTGCGCATTGTAAATCATATGAATTCAGAATAATAGTAATAAAAATAATGATGATGATGATGATGATAATAATTAAATAATACGAATAATTGAAAACAATGCTAATAGTAAAGACAATGACGTTGATGACTATGATTATGATGGTGATGATGACGATATTCATAATGATAATCATCATCATCATCATCATCATCGTAATGTAATGATAATAATCATTAAAATCATCATCATCATAATGATAAAAACAATGATAACAATAACAAGAATAAGAATCATATTGTATACCCTGGGAAACCTTATTAGCTCATCATCAGTGCTGTACTTCTTGAAGGTCCTGCAAATTATTAATACCCTATTGCCTGGTCCTATTTATACCTTGATCGAATGGGACATCTGTGGGTAAAACATCTTATCCAAGGTGGTAAGCACCAACCGAGGATCGAACACAGAATGTCTCGTTTATGAGTCAAGAGCCTTCACCAATATATTATCATGCTCCTAGCTTAATAACTACGTTTAATCACACACGCTTAGAATTAAAGGTTCAATTTTGCACCCTAAATGCAACACTGGCAGCACCGTTTTGAGTGCAACCTTGCACCCTACATGAAAAAGGTGCAAAGATGCACCCTTTTGTACTTGTCTTCACCCTTAAAGGTGCAACTATGCACCTTTAAGGGTGCAGGAATTTTTGTATTCAAAAGAGTGCAATTTGCACCTTCTCTAAAGGGTACAACTCTGCACCCCTAAGGGTGTAAAAATGTAGCTCACTGCACCCTTGAAGGTGCAAATTGCTTCTTTGGGTGCAAAGCTGTACCCATAAAGGAGCTCCCAGTGTTGCATTTGAAGGATGCAAAAGTGAACCCTTTATTCTTAGTGTGCATTCTATGAAATTTGTGTATAAATAGTGCGGGCTTGCGAGTACACGGAGTATGACTTTTGTTGAAAAACACCTTGATATTTGCAAATGTTATTGTCAACATAACAGCATTAGTCTTTGCACTTCTGTCATAATGTCTTAAATTCTAGATAAAAAGTCACTGTAGTTGGGGGAGTTCGAGTTGCTTAATACATGTCTAAAACTTTGAACGGCAAGAAAAAGTGACATGAAGCAAGATTCCAAGGATGAGCGAGCAGTCCTATTCCACGCACAGTGCCAATCATCGAGCTCATCAGTACACTATTCAGCCCGAACAATGGGATCGGTGAACCAAATCCGTTGTTCGGGATAATCGATGAGTTCATTTCTTACACACAGGGGCGTCGGTAGAGGGGGGGGGGGGGGGGGGGGGGGGGTGTGGGGGGTTGTGACACCCCCATTAAAAATTCTTGTCGGCAAATTCGCGATCGCTGTCGGCAAAAAAGAGAGAGAGAGAGAGAGAGAGAGAGAAAGGAGAGGGAAGAGGAAGGAGGGAAAAAGAAAAAAGAAAGATGAGTAAGGTGCCCAAATAGAGTCATATTCGGCTTATTTGCTTGTGCATTTTGACGACGAAATAACACTGGTAACAAGAAAGAGAGCCTATTTTTCCTCGCTCGCTGCGCTCGCTCGTATTATATTAAGATACAGGATGTTTTCGGAAAGCAAACACATTTGCCAAGTGAAATAAACAAATATATAATTTAGATATTTTGGGCCCATCATGTATTTTGTTGAAGAATTATCACCTCTATACCATAAAAAGAGTAAATATTTTTCCTCGCTCGCTGCGCTCGCTCGTATAATATTTAGATACAGGATGGTCTTTGAAAGCAAATAGATTAGGTAGGAGAGGTGACCAAATATATCACAATAGGTATCTTAAAGGCCCATCGTGTATTTTGATGAAGAACTTTCACTTCTACCATGAAAAGGAGTATTTTTCCTCGCTCGCTACGCTCGCTTGTACAATATTCAGATACAAGATGGATTTGGGAAAGTAAACGAATTCGGCAAGCGAGGCCCATCATGTACTTTGATGAAGAGTTATCACCTACCATAAAAAGAGTATATATATTTTCCTCGCTCGCTGCGCTCGCTCGTATGATATTTAGATACAGGATGGTCTTTGAAAGCAAATAAATTAGGTAAAAGAGGTGACCAAAATATCAAAATAGATATCTTAAAGGCCCATCATGTATTTTGATGAAGAACTTTCACTTCTACCATGAAAAGGATTATATGATAAGGAGTATATAGATTTTTTCCTCGCTCGCTGTGCTCGCTCGTATAATATTACGATTTAGGATGGTCTTTGAAAGCGAATGAATCATGTGAGAGAGGTAACCAAATATATGATTTAGATATCTTTAAGCCCATCATGTAGTTTGATGAAGAACTATCACTTCTACGAAAGAGAGTGTTATTTTTCCTCGCTCGCTGCGCTCGCTCGTATTATATTTAGATAGAGAATGTTTTCGGAAAGCTAACACATTCAGCAAGTGAGGTGAACAAATATAATTTAGAAGGAAAATATATTAGAGGCACACAATTGAACATGCCTCGTGGGCTTTATACAGTTGAATTTGTCGACGTTGGTCGTCGGCAATCGGAGGCATAATTTGTCGGCAATCTGGCCTCTACACCCCCCCCCCCCCATTAAAAAAGTCTAGCGACGCCCCTGCTTACACAAACTCTCTCGCAAAACTCTATCACACTCAGTCTCAGACTTCGCATTCATACACTCTATGCACATCACTCTTTCACACAATACACTATTGACAACTTACATCCTAGCCTCCCATCATGCCCATCTTACTCTCACCTATCTCACATCATACTCGTAAACAAATTAAAAAATATAAATGTATGGTGGCCCTGAAGTACGCTCGACAACAGGTCATGTGCGACGTGAATTTCGCATCCCAGGTCCTGAACTTCGCATCCGAGGTCATGAAATTCATGACCCGTGGCGCAAACTTTGCATCCCAAGTCATGAATTTCACGACCCGCGATGCGAAATTCAGGACCCGTGGCGCGAACTTTGCATCCCAGTCGCAAAATTCATGACCCGTGGCGCGCACTTTGCATCCCAGTCGTGAAATTCACAACCCGCGGCGCGAAATTCGTGACCTAGGTTGCGAAGTTCACGACCCGCGATGCGAAATTCTGGACCTGGGATGCGAAATTCACGTCGCACATGACCTGTTGTCAAGCGTACTTCAGGGCCACCATATAATGCTCGCCCATCCCAAGACTACCCTTGCATGTACATGGTGTATACTTTACTATGGTGGCCCTGAAAAGTACGCTCGACAACAGGTCATGTGCGACGTGAATTTCGCATCCCAGGTCCTGAAAATGATCCCAAGTCGTGAAATTCGCGACCCGCGATGCGGAATTCACGACCCGTGGCGCAAACTTTGCATCCCAAGTCGTGAAATTCACGACCTGTGGTGCGAAATTCAGGACCCTCGGCGCGAATTTTGTATCCCAGTCCTAAATTTCGCACCGCGGGTCGTGAATTTCACGACTTGGGATGCAAAGTTTGCGCCACGGGTCATGAATTTCATGACCTCGGACGTCGCTGTTGTCGAGCGTACTTCAGGGCCACCATAATTTGGGGAACCTGTGACAAGGTTCATGATTCATCATGGTTCATTTTATTTCCTTCTTTCACAAACTATTCTACATAGCATATCAAAACAGTAACACGATGATTTCAAGTGCAATATTTAGTCAATATGGTCATTAAAAAAAAAGAAATTCTGTGAACAGTTTCTTATGTAAAACCATGTTCCACATAAGAAAGAGGAGACCTTAAAGAAGCTGGGCTCGTTAGAGCAAGGTCCCTAAAGAGAATGTTTTAATTACTTTGAAACATTTTTCTATTTTTTTTAAAACCTTATAAGACTAGAAATAGCTACATGCGGGAAAAATATTTACGAAAGGGATAGCTTGATATCTGAAAAGGAGAAAAGGGGAACTATGTACAAAAGGATGGAGAGAGGAAAAGTAAAATGGAACGAAAACAACAACAACAACAGAGAAAAGGTGAGAAAGAATAAGGTTCTACGTAGGGGCAAGGGGCGTTCGGAAAATAGAAGAGAGAGAGAGCGAGAGAGAGAGAGAGAGAGAGAGAGGGGGGGGGGTGGTGGGGGAGGGAGGGAGGGACAGAGAGTGAATGCAAACTGCAACTTTCACAAGTGACAAGTACCGTACCAACAAACAAAACAAAACGAAGCAAGTTGGTTAAGAAATGTTGGCAAGGGCCAGCCTGGAAAGGGGAGGGGGGGGGGGGGGGGGGTGAGGGTAGAAAACAAAGTAAGACAAAAAGTCATTACTAGGTATTTTGTGAAGACATCATTTCTAGATTCAATATTTTCAGCATAATTACTCAATAAATGTAATTTCAGTTTGCTTTTAAAAACAGAGACACTGACAGAACGAGTTACATCAATGAATTCAAGAACCTTGGGACCAGTACAAGCTCATGTATTCAGAGCAAAGACAGATCTACTTAAATTACAACGTCGCAAAAATACGTATGCAAGATTCGTGTTCAAAACTGATTATACAACCTCCGAAGACATTGATAACAGGATCCGCTTCGGACAAGCTTCGGAGTTATCAAGGAAAACTTTTTTCAGCAACTATGCATAAAATTAGTAAACAGATCTATTAAAAGCTCCCTCTGTCTACGACAAATCGCCCAGCATATCAAAACTGTCCCTCGCTTCAAAGCTTCAAACATCAGATCCGTCCTTTATCAATACAAACACTGGTAAAGCTTGCGATATACGTGATCAATGTTTCTGTTGTATTTTGTCTATTTGTTTTGTTTTTCATTGTTTTTCTTTTTTGGTTTTGTTTTGTTTTTAGTCTTTAGTTTTTTTTTGTCAGCTCATTGTACCAATTTCTGTTTATTGCACTCAGTCTAATGTTATTATTTTTGTCTTACTCGAACTCATTTAGTATTTAGTACCTGTGTTTATTATTTTTTGCTATGTTCTTAAGTTTCCGCGTTAACACTGTTCAACGCTGTCTTAATATTTATGTACACAATATATGTATGTACACAATATTTTTATCATTCTTTTGGGGGCCATTTTGTAACATCGAAGATAAAGAAAACCGTAATTATTTTTTTAAAAAGTAATTTTATGTAGATTAATGTCTTGTTATGACAGGGACCCGTGTCGTATGATCCATACGGTGACATCTCCACTAGACCACATGACACGTACACACTAAGAAAAAAAAGTTCAATTTTGCACCCTTCAAATGCAACACCGGGATCTCCTTTATGGGTACAACTTTGAACCTTGAGAAGTATTTTGCACCTTTAGGGGTGCAGTGAGCTACATTTTGCACCCTTAAAGGTGCAGAGTTGTACCCTTTAATAAGGAAGATGCAAATTTGCACCCTTTTGAATGCAAAAATTTCTGTATCACTAAATATACAAAGTTGCACCCTTAAGGGTGCAGACGGGCATTTTCGGGTACAAACAAGTACAAAAGGGTGCGTCTTCGCATTTTTTTTCATGTAGGGTGCAAGATTACAACCAGAAAGGTGCTTGCAATGTTTCATTTATGGTTGCAGTTTTGAACCATTTTTTTCTCTGCGTGTACTCTACAGGCCTTTATACAAGGGCCGGCGGCGTTTGATACAGCATGGGTTGACTGAACTTGACTCAGACACGAAACCTTGGCCGAGATTTCCTCCAAACCCTAACATACTTCCACATGCCCTGCTTTTATTGCCCTCTGCATAACCTTAAGTGACCCTAATGATAACGCTATGAACAATATTTAAACGACACTTCATTCACAAACAACGATGCCCCACTTTGATAAAAGAAGAGAAACTATCATCAAAATATATATGTCACAATTCAAAGGAAAAGACCTCATCCCCCCAAAACAATATAACTGAAAAGTGAATGGCAAAATTATTAACATGTTCACTTTACTAATTTTTTGGTGCGCTTATTGATGACAATTTATCTTGAAAAATGCATATATATCACATATAACCAAAACCACTATCTCTCGAAATATGGCAGATTACGTTCTATCTTATCCAAAATATTCCCAGTTTTAAGCTATTGCAATGTTGTGTGGGGAAATACAAATCAAAGCATGCAAGTTACATCCCTTGTATTTACTTAAAAAATTAATAAGGATATGTACAAATTCAGAGTATCTGGTACACTCTGAACATACTTAACGTATTTCAGCTTAATTATTACTTTTGTAAAATATTACTTTTTAAACACAGAAATGATGTTTTACGTCAAAGACTATGCAATATGTAAACCTTGAATACTTCTGTACATCATTATAATACCAGAAATGCAAATAAGTATCATTTATGGGCTGTTAATAAATCTTTTATTTCCTTCACTTTTAGACATAAAGCATTTAGTTATATGGAATTCCTTACCAAATGAAATTACATTAATCATTTTTTATAAAAGCTTCAAGAGGAAAATTAAGAAATTCCTCTTTTCTTCTAATTTTTTCGCCCTGAAGTTATCAGTTATGATATTTGTTTCCAGACTTTGTTTAGGGTTGTGCGGCTTCGTATTTGTTTGTTTGTTTTTACCACATCTTTTGAACTTTTGTTGTTGTTTTATATGAGCTGTTTGTTAATGTATATTCCTTGTAATATTCTTGCCTTTTTTTTTCTAGTGTATAAGGGGACTGTCCTGACAAGACCATCTGGCCTTTTATTACCCTTGATTCCATGGAAAGAATATATGAATCTGCTTTATACGTGTATTACTATCCATTCAGAATGTAAAGGAATCATTTGTATACTAGTATATATGAATATTTAAAAAAAAAATTGGAATTGAATAAATTGAAATGGAAAATGGAAAAATTGATTAAGTCTTGTGTTTAATCCAGTATGAGGTTATGAAATTCATGAAACGAGGTGAAAAGTTCACTGGTATAAGAAGCACTGAAACATAATCACAACATGGTATCTTATCTACTAAGAGAGATGACAGTGCCAACATGGAGGTATAAAGTTGACTCTTTATACCACCTTGGTAATTTTCTATCATGATTTATGTTGACATCATGCTATGAAGACAATGACTATCCTGATGACACAGACAAAGAACAAATATTTATTCAATTTTCTCGATTTCCATACCGTTATTAGGTCTCGACTGCAAACGGTTGGGCTATATATGATAACATTATTTTCTTTTCTTTTTTTTAAACAGTTTTCCGTGTCAATAAATTCTGTGCATCCTTGTACAGAAGAAGAACAACAACAAAAAGAAGAAAAAAGAAGAAGAAGAACAAATAGAAGATGAAGAAGAAGAAGAAGAAAGAAATAAAGGCAAAAAAAAAAGAAAGAAGAAGGAGGAGAAAAAGAAGAAAAGAGAAGAATAAAAAAAGGAGAAAAATACTAATAAGAAGATGAAGAAGAAAAGTTGAGTACATAATAGAGGGAACTAGATGGGGACTTATAAGTCCCCTCTATAGCTCATCCCTTTCACAATGCTCTGAATCTTAGAGTTAACTCTAGATTGAGCCGAGCAGACCAAGGGAGCATTTCATGAAGAGTTTTGTCGGTGATTTTCACTGACTAATTTGCTCTCACCCAATCAGATGTGAGGATTTTCAGTAGCTTATGACAGTTGCCGGTGAAAATCACTGATAAAACTCTTCATGAAACGCTCCCCTGGGCACCGTTTCTTGAAAGTTGTCAAGTACACTGACAAGTTGTCATTCTCTGACAATTACCATAGTAACAGTCAGTGACCAGTGCTTCTCAGCCAAACAAAACAAAGGATTTTAATGAAATTGTCAGATATTGAACAACTTGTCAGTGCTGACAACTTTCATGAAACGGTGCCCAAATCTCCAAGTACTAGTAGTCAACCTTGCAAATGACATGCTAGCGTCATATTACACAGTTGAATAGTTTTTTTTTTTTTGGGGGGGGGGAGGAGGGGGTGGGGATGGAAAGGAAATTCAGAACTATCACGTTTGAGAATCGGTGTGGTTCGTGGGAGAAAAAACAATGAGACGGATTGATTGCAATGAGAAAGGAAGAAGAAAAATAGAAGATGATGGAGAAGAAGAAAAGAAAAAAAGAAAGAAGAAGAAAAGAAAGAAGGAAGGACGCAGAAGAGGAGGGAGAATAAGAGGACGAAAATACTGCTGAATAATAATAAAAAGAAGAACGTAAAGGCAGTGGCGTATCTAGGCATTATGGCGCCCGGGGCAAACAATGAAGTTGCGCCCCCCTTCCGAGTGCCCAAACTTATATACATTATGGTACAAGAGAGGGAGCGAAGTGACCGAGCGGCCATTTTTTTTAATTTTTAATTTTTAATTTCAATCCGCCAAAACGAAATTTCTTGCTCATTTTACCCAGGAAACTGGAAGTTGACCACTGAAATTGATCGGTATATAGAGAAGATCGAAATTAAACAATTTTCCATTTTCTCAGTTTTAAACCTGGGGGT
This sequence comes from Echinometra lucunter, assembly GCA_029962745.1. Lineage (NCBI taxonomy): Eukaryota > Metazoa > Echinodermata > Echinoidea > Camarodonta > Echinometridae > Echinometra > Echinometra lucunter. The sequence continues at coordinate 1,539,566 of CM057169.1, read as the reverse complement.
AAAATTAACGAAAACCCTTGAGATAGTCGAGGCCTGATTTCAATGGCAAGGCGAAAAAAAGTTTAGATTTCTTTCAAATGTTCAACCTTTGCATAATTATGCTGTATAAGGCCATACTTGGACGCAGTATTTTAAAAGAGGCAAATGAAACTTACATGATAGCGAGCAAAGCAAAGACAACTGCATCATTGTTTTTCAAATTCTGAACCCCTTTAAAAATGGCTATTTCAAAAGCCTATAAGATCCTGAAAGAAAAAAATTCATGCGAGAGAGCAAAGCGACCGAGCTCTGGCAAAATGTGGCATTTTAAACCTTCAAAAACTCTAATTCTGATGCATTTACACTGCGGATGGCCCGGGAGGGGATGCATATCCCTTAAAGATTATGATTTTTCTTCATTTTCTCCTTTTTCTTTTTCTCTTTCAAGTTTTTGCGCCCCTCCAAGTGCCACCCTAATTAGATGTTAGATTTCTTTCAAAATATGTTTAACCTTTTCAAAAGCTGTATTAGGCCGCTCTAGGGGGAGCAATACTTAGCAAGAGGCAGATGAAACTTACATGACAGCCAGCAAAAGAACGAAAATTTGCATTATTATTTTTTAAAATTCTGAACCAGTTTATCAGATAAAAAGCTTGTTTTAAGAACTATATATGGGCGCGAAATTACGAGATTTTGAGAAGAAATGATCATGCGAGGGAGCAAAGCGACCAAGCGTTAGAAAATTTCTGCACTTTAAACCCTCAAAAACTATATTTGTGATGCATTTACCCTGCCAAAGCGAGGGGGGGGGGGGGCGAAATCCTTTAAAAGATATCATTTTCTTCATTTTCCTTCTTTTTTTCCTTTGCGTTTTTTGCGCCCCCTCAAAGTGCCGCCCGGGGCACTTGCCCCCTGCCCCCCTAGATACGGCACTGCATAAAGGAGAGACAGAAGGGAGAAGAAAAGTAACACGTGACCTAGTGGACATTGGACTTCGCAGGTCTCATAACGTAAATGAAAAATGAGTCAAAACATGACCTTGCCGCCGATGTTTGCGAGTTGCACTACAAACAAACATCGCAAGATAAATCAATAAATCAATGACTTGTATGCTGTTGGATGTTAAATAGATCAACCTTTCAGTTCGTAGCATTCATGTATTGTCATCGTGATCTTACGGTGAAGGTGATATTCTTCATCCCTCTGCGTATGGACGCCTTATTCAGAGACGTGACCTCGGTTTCTTCAAGTTCAACGTCTACTTAGAAACGCATACACGATGATACCAGGGGCGCGTTTCATGAAACCAACTCCATGACAGTCATATTTCTTGTCGATGATCTACGGAGATGTCATGAACCTGACAAAGTGTTTCACGAAAGCCTGGGGAGCGTTTGATGAAACAATTAGTCGGTGGTTTTCACCGACTAATTTGCTTTCAGCCAATCAGATGCGAGTATTTTCAGTAGCTTATAACATTTGTCGGTAATTTTCACCGACAAAACTCTTCATGAAACGCTCCCCTGACATCTCACAAATCCAAGATATCGATACTATCGGCTGAAAAAGATAGCTTTGATCACAATCCACTGGATTTATTATCAATCATTCCAACACAATTTAGACTCAACTTTACTCTCATTGTTGGAAAAGTATAGAAAACATCAATGGGATTTCATAAACATCATACAAACGTTGCATTCAAGTGAAAAACTATATTAATTGTGACATCTGAGAATTTCTAAAATTAATAAACGAAAAGCTGCTGTTGCGCTTTGCGAATTTAGATTTGTAATTAAGAGAACACCGTAATTGACAAATTGTTGAAAGCAGACCCATATTTTGTTTTAATTTTTGAAAGATATTGAATTGGTATGCTCTACGATCGAAATTTTGACATTAATTCATTAACGAATAAATTTTATATGATTTCAATAAATATTGTGGTTGCAACAAATGGAAATATGGAAGAAGTTCACACGTGTTGAATTTTCATCGTACTTACGGGCCTGTAAATACAGACTGCTCCGTTTTCTATGGGAAACTGATGGGAGGATAATCAATATTAATCACAATTACTTGCTGGAGGGTTAAAACGTCGCTAAGATATATAGGTTATTTCACTTATACTTTTATATCAACATCAGTAATAATTGGTTATGGAATGAGAGTCTGGAACTCAAGAAATATTTGTATTTAATAAATAAACATTCCTTATTTTTCGCTGCCCTCGAGCTGCCCATAGCCGACGAAAAGGTGACCTGTGATGGCGTGCTAAAAAGATATGACATGTTCGGAGGAGCGACAAGTCATTTGTCAGGGAAGTTGTCGCTGGT
>CM057169.1:1507916-1536751 GCA_029962745.1 Echinometra lucunter | reverse complement strand
GCAGTGCAATGAACAAGGTTAGCAGAAGGGGGGGGGGGGGGGGGGGGGGGGTAATAAAAAAGGGAAAGAGTCTGGACTAATCTTTCTCTTTATCCCTATTCCTATCAAACGTGATGAATATCCCTGAGGGGATTACAGACTATGCAGTCACATCACATTTGATTTCCTCTCCCGTGCTTAGGTCAACTCAAACTTCATTAATCGGTAGCGATCAAAAACCAGATGACTTTTCTCAGCTTTTATTTCAGGCATTATTTCAAACAGAAAATGTTACAGTAGTTATAAGAAACTTAACTAATATCGCAATGACGATGAAAGATATATGGCATACAGTACCGTTTTGTATAGAAACCTTTCTGTTATCATCTTATTGACAGTTGTAATGACCATATGCTTGTTTTATTATGAATAAATAATAGAGCACTCTACAGAACACTCTTCAGAGAGGATTTTACGCATTGTAAATCATATGAATTCATAATAATAGTAATAAAAATAATAATGATGATGATGACGATGATAATAATAATTAAATAATACGAATAATTGAAAACAATGCTAATAATAAAGACAATGACGTTGATGACTATGATTATGATGGTGATGATGACGATATTCATAATGATAATCATCATCATCATCATCATCATCGTAATGTAATGATAATAATCATTAAAATCATCATCATCATAATGATAAAAACAATGATAACAACAACAAGAATAAGAATCATATTGTATACCCTGGGAAACCTCATTAGCTCATCATCAGTGCTGTACTTCTTGAAGGTCCTGCAAATTATTAATACCCTATTGCCTGGTCCTATCTATACGTTGATCGAATGGGACATCTGTGGGTAAAACATCTTGACCAAGGTGGTAAGCACCAACCGAGGATCGAACGCAGAATGTCTCGTTCATGAGTCAAGAGCCTTCACCAATATACTATCATGCTCCTAGTTCAGCGAATTCAAAACGGCCATAGCCAATCTATCAGACGTTCTCTGCAAAAAAATCGACGCCATGCACATCAAGATTTCTTACATTGAAGCATCGTTGAAAGATACAAGTGATCATGCCCTGAACATCGAGCAAAACGAAATACCTAGGCTCCGTAATGAACATAAAGCTGATATAGCTGCCATAGAGAAGAAACTTCTTATGATGGAAATATATCAGCGCAAAGCTAATTTTCTATTCTACGGAATAACGCAAAGCAAAAATGAAAATGTCTAAGACAAACTGAGAAACGTCTTCATTGAGCTCGGTATATCACCCGATGCGGCTGCTAAGATCATTAACGCTCATCGACTTCCACGGAAACCACGAAGCACGGATGGACCGGCAGCAAGCGACCAAGGACCGGACCCCATCAAAGCCAAATTCGCGATAATGACGGAGCGCCAACTCATCCTCGAAGCCTACCAAGCACGCAACAAAAACGCGACGTCCCGGCGGCGAAATTTTTTTTCCTTCGACATTTTCGCTCCTTGCGCGTGCGCACATGGTCATTTTCCGAGAGCTCATAAATATTCATATGTACGTCCTTAGACCATCAATCAGGTCATTCTCCGCGCGCGATTTCATAAATCAGGATCGCACGCTGGCGCGGGTTTTTGCACAAATTAAATGATGTGTTGCAAGCCCCCGTAATTATTTTATAGCTTAAATAATGTAGGAATATTAATGTTGTTATGAATAATATTGGAGTTTGTGTAAATGAAGCCCTTTTTGAATGATCAGCTCGAATGTACAGGCTGAATTGTGTCATACGGTCCCGGGGGGGGGGGGGGCACTCAGAATATAATGCGTGGTGGGTATGTGCCGCGGAGAAGACCCCCATTTTTACACTCAAATTTCCGTTCCAAAGCATAGCATTTTTATCTGATTGAGAAAAAGAACAAAAAAAAAAAGCCGTTCCAAAGCATAGCATTTTCTTTTTATCGAGAAAAAAGAAGAAAGAAATCCGTTCCAAAGCTTCGCATGTTTTTCGTTACGCCGTTCCGGCCGCATTGATCCGCTACAATGAGCTGCATTTTGGGTGAAAAGCGGCCCGCAGAGCGCTGTCCGACTATCGCCTCTGCGCGAGCGCACCGGCGCCTGTGCCGCCGGGCTAGCTGCATGCACGAATGCCCGTTCCATAGGGATACATACGCACTCACACACAGGCGAACCGTTCCAAAGACCCCCGTTTTCACAAACATTTGTAGTTCCGAAGCCCGTTCCGAAGACCCTTCTTTTCACAATAAGCCCGTTCCAAAGCCCCCATTTTTTGTCTCGCCCGCGGCACATACCTACCACTTTGGGGGTCGAGTACCCCCCCCCCCCGGGCATACAGTGCATTTAGGCCTACTCGCACAAGGGTGTGTTTGTTGAAGTAATAGGCCCTAATGGACTACGAACAAGGAAACCATCCATAAACTGATACAATGATTGAGTTATTGGTTGTTGTAGATAGTTAGCTGTTGCCATTTATAGTTCCTTTTAGAAAGGTGTATTATTTAGGACCTATACCAGTGTATAAGGATCAATAAGAGGTGTATATAGTGTACATAATGTGCTTAGGATAGATATTGTATTGCAATAAAGCATTAAATGTGATAGGGGCACAAGGGCATAATTTATGCGTAAACATACAACATTCCTATATGATTATGCACCAAGCTCTCATAAAGCTGACATTTATTTAGTTAGGCTGTCCAAGGATTATTAATAAAGCAGACTGAGTAACGTTATGATTATGCAAATTAGGCTTTGGTATACGTTGACTGGATATGATTATTTTAATCATTTTGTTGTCACAAGATCAACCATATTTTATGTTGACCACGATAAGAACATGTAACCTGGCTTTTATTGTATTCCCTTTACTGATTCATAAAGGTGTTTTTTAAAAATGTAGATTACCAATAACAATTAAAATAAATGTTTCATTTCATCAGTAGTTCAGTGGTTTGATTAAAAAATACAAAGAGGGCGAGAGAAATAGAGAGAGAGAGAGAGAGAGAAAGGGGGGGGGGGGAGCCAGGGGAGTGGGAAGACATGATGAGTGGAAAGGAATGTGACAGAAATTTGAAAACAAGATTAATCCTATTTGAGGTTGGTGTTCGTAATTCCACTTTTTAACCATCTTAGGGCCGGTGAGTAAACAAATCATCGTACTTTCTCATATTGTACATGTATTTCTATTTATTCTAAAAACTAAAATAGGTCCTAAATAGAAGAATAAAAGTATCAAAGTGATACTTTAAAAAAAAAAATCAACTTTGAGTTAATGTCAAGCACGCGCACAAATCTCATCACAGACAGAATTAGAGAGGAGCAAAGCGCACATTAATGGCATTATGACGTGCCTACCTACTATACGAATATTTTGTGAGGTCGTCTCAGACAATGACCATGTGCGCATGCGTTGATCAATGGCACAATGACGTACATATGAATATTTATGAAGTCGCGGAGAATGACCATGCGCGCACAAGGGGGGGGGGGGGGGGGTATGTTGGGAGTCAAGTTTGGCCAGCGGAAGGTCGGCGAGGGGCAGAAACTGACGGGTCGACACTGATCAATGTTTTGAGTTTGTTGATCCAGTAGGATTCCCTAGTGTGCAGGATGGTTTGGTGAGTTGAGATGAGTTATATGCCAGGTTTTTTTTGTTTTATTTTTTGTTTTGTTTTTGTTTTTGTTTGTTTGTTTTGTTTTTGCATTATAAACTATGTGTGAGGAGGAGAGGTTGAAGTTGATTGTGTAGGGTAGTGTTTTGTGTTGGTGTCGAATTTCTGATCGTGTGTTATTGAATCGGCTGTATAATGTAGTTTTGTTGTAGAGCCCTTGAAAAAAGGCCTTTCAAGCTGAAAACTTGGGAAAAATATAAAGTGGGATTCACTACGTCCTTCACTGTCTTCATGAGTAGCCTATGACACAAAGCTGTCAAAGCAGGTTTATAAGCTGAAAGCTAGGCGGGGGAGGGGGTGGAGACATAGATTTTAAAAAGGCAAGTGAAAATATTGTAATCAATCATTCTAAACATCGTCCCCATATCTAAACAATTTATACAGAGGTAAGTTACCCTAAAAGTACATTTTCAATAATCATTCGGGCATAACATTGCTGCTCTCTAAGTCTCTTTTCGAGAATGGTTATACGCCTCAGCTACCAAGATAATTACCCCAACAGACATCTACATCGACATGATCCACTTCATCAATTAATTTATTTTCACCCTCATCTACCAATATCCTGTAACACTGTGAAGCACTAAGGAAAATCATCACTATCATATCTATTGTTACCAATTTAATTATCACCATTAGGCTCCGAATATAGTCATCATAATTATGCTCATGTTTACAGCAATTGTCATAACGACCACATCCGTCAACACAGTTGAATTTTCCTAATTCTTTTTAAAATACCAATAGTCTCATTTCTTTTTTGTCTCCTTGCTTAATTATTATTATTATTATTATTATTATTATTATTATTATTATTATTATTGTTATTATTATATTTATTATTATTATTATTATTATTATTATTATTATTATTATTATTATTATTATTATTATTTGTGTGTGTGTGTGTGTGTGTGTGTGTGTGTGTGTACATGTAGGCCTAAGCCACAGTAAATACCGATTTTCATTATGAGACTATAGGGATCACAATGGCATTATTGGTCAAAGTTTTCGTACCAGAATTCATGGGTTCGATCCTCCCAATGCTTACATCCTTGGACAAGGTGTTTTGATCATCCTCTGTGGTATTGTAGGGTTCGCAGGAAGAGCGCTAGCAGTATCATCATGCCGTACATATGCAAAAGAACAGTCATGCAGTCCGGAGGTCCCCTAAAAGTGCACTATTTTATTTCCAGTTCTGTCTCACTAGGCCTGTCTGACTATGATTTTTTTTTGGGTATGTTTACATGTTCAAATTTCATTTTGAGACTAAGGATCACTACGGTATTATTGGTCAAGGTTTTCGTACGAGAGGTCCTGGGTTCGATCCTCCCGGTGCTTATATCCTTGGACACTGATCTTGATTTGCTCATAAGTGACCAGTGTTCCTCTCTACTCAGGTGTAAGAACCTGGTCTCGCAGCTTGGCTAAAAATGATTGTAGGGTTCACAGGAAAAGTGTCATATAAACATCTTGCCGTATATATCGTGCAAAAGTACAGTCAATCCGCAGTTTCCCTAAAACTAAAAGTGCACTATTTTATTTCCAGTTCTGCCTCACTATCTGACTATGCATGCACAATGAGCTGGAGCCGCAAGGAACATGTCATTTGCAAATTAATTAATAGACTATTATCATTGTCCAGTTGTCAGGAGTTTTCCATCAAATATTTGTATTTGTATTTTTGTTCAGAACTAAATAAAATGAAATGAAATGAAATGAAATGAAATGAAATAAAAGAAGAGGAATTAGAAATTTGTGACATGCTTTTATTGTGTTCAAAATAAAAGACAAAACTGGTGAAAAATGCACGGTGTTACTTTTATGGCAAAAAAAAAAATGGAAATAAAATGAAATATACATCTGGTTTAATAATTAAGGATGCATCGCTTGCCAATTACATGGCTAGGATTCTATGGTCTTAACAATTTCAAAGATAATTTTTGTACTGCGGCTGAATATTGCTGGTTCCTGACTCTGAGTTGTAGTCATTCTAAACATCATCCCTGTCTCTCATATCCGGAGTTATAAGTTACCCTAAAAGTAGAGTTTCATTCATCATTCGTTCATAACATTGCTGCTCTCTGAGTCTATTTTCGATAATGGTTATACGCCTCGGCTACCAAGATAATTACCCCAACAGACATCTACATCGACATGATCCACTTCATCAATTAATTTATTTTCACCCTCATCTACCAATATCCTGTAACACTGTGAAGCACTAAGGAAAATCATCACCATCATATCTATCGTTACCAATTTAATTATCACCATTAGGCTCCGAATATAGTCATCATAATTATGGCCATGTTTACAGCAATTGTCATAACAACCACATCCATCAAGGCAGTTGAATTTTTCTTCTCTTTAAAATACCACTACTCTCATTTCTTTTCTGCCTCCTTGCTTATTTTCAATTTTTTTTTTTTTTTGTGTGTGTACATGTGGGCCTAAGGCACAGTAAATACGGATTTTCATTTTGAGATTATAGGGATCACTATGGTATTATTGGTCAAGGTTTTCGTACCAGAGTTCATGGGTTCGATCCTCCCGATGCTTACATTCTTGGACAAGGTGTTTTGGTCATCCTCTCGACCCAGGTGTACATGTCTCGCAGCTGCGGTAATAATAATTGTAGGGTTCGCAGGAAGAGCGGTATCATTAAACATCATACCGTATCGATATATGTAAAAGTACAGTCAATCCGCAGATCCCCTAAAAGTGCACTATTTTATTTCCACTTCTACCTCACTACCTGACTATATGAATACACAATGAGCTGGAGCTGCAAGGAACATATCATTTGCAAATTACTAGTAGACTACTTATCATTGTCCAATTTTCAAGAGTTTTCCATCAAATAAAAGAAGAGGAATCAGAAATTTGCCTTTATTGTGTTCAAAATAAAATACAAAACAGGTATAAAAAAATGGTGTTACTTTTATGGCAAAAAAGGAAATAAAATGACATATAAATCTGGTTTAATAAAGGATGCCTCGCTTGCCAATAAGATTCGATGGTCTCAACAATTTCAAAGACGATTTTGTAGGGCCTACCGCGGCTAAATATTGCTGGTTCCTGACTTTTGTCAAAAATGTATGGATTTTTGAATGCAACGATGACAAAGATGAGATTCTATAGCGCTTCCATATAACCACTTGAAATCATGTGAAGTTAAACCCTTTTTTTCTTACTATTTCATCAATTAGTTTAAACAGTTTATTCCTAAAATTCTAACTTAAACTAAATATCCCTGTGTTCAGTGGTGTTGGTTAAATGTCCGTTTATATTGTAGACAATCTAATGAGCACAGCATTAATATTACTTGACTCCCACCTACCATATAACTACCAGCGGTGAACAAATTAATAATCCTGTTGGCAATACTAATCATGAGAGACGGAATGGGAAACAATATATGCATGACAACCATGATGCAATAAAAAGCAAAATTCTTTTTAAAATTTTCTTTATGAAAATGTCTAAACCTTGAATTTGTGAAATATAAAGAAATATGTATAAAAGAGGGACTCACGGAAAAACTTGCTTACTGATGAAATGCTTCTTACAAAATAAATACACCATCAATCAACCAACGAACATCTCCTTATTCGTTTGAAAAGAATACATGTACAAGAATATACCTAAAACACTCCTCATGCATTAAGAGATGCAGAAATAAGCATTGATACAAAAATCTTGCTTCCCTCTAATCTCTAACCCCTTCCAATGATGAGGGGATTTCGCTGCGTAGTGTTGGTTAGTGTCAACTTTTCGGACGCCATTGGAGCCGATTCTCAAAAAATATGCTCGCTCGCTGCGCTCGCTCGTGAATTCAACATTGTGTCTTGCCCTCTGGCCCTTAAGTCAAGAATAAAGAAATCCCGTATTCGGGAATCCAAAATCCGGTCACTCTGCCAACCCCTCGAAACGGATATTGGCCGGTGTTAAAAGACAATGGTCACTAAACCGGGTTAATATATCATGCACATAGTAGCAACATAATTGTTTGATTCGATGCCATGGAAACCATGGAAACTGGGTTAAACATCACGCGGAAGCTCATCGGTTGGATCGATTAATGATAATGAATGAATCATGGAGACAGATTGTTGAGTTGCCACCCACTATATGAATATTTATATCAACCTAGAAAATGACGATCAATTTTAAGCTGTTGCTGTGCTGAATGTGAAAGTGATAAACAGTTTTAGTAACAGGTAATCAAATCAATTTTATCGCCAGTCCTGGTGCTTGGCGCTTGATCATGCATGATTAATAGCGAGCACGATGGAGTGCTCGAAAATCATGAAAATGGGATGTACATGTAGGTACATCACGTGTGTTTACTTTCTCCTTCATTATTTTGCTCCATAAAGGATGGAATTAGGAAAGTACATGATAAAAACTCAAACTAACTTTACTAACACAGTAATGTGAATTCTTTTCTGTACTATGCGGCCCTTCAACCATTGTTACTCCAGAGAGTGCATTGTAAAAATGTTTGTACTTCAAAATATGACCTCTGAAAAAAGAATTTCGTTTTGTTTTGTTTTGATGTTGCTGTTTTGATGTCGAGTCTTCACGTTACCCGTCTTAAAATCGAAAATTCCTCCACCCCCCCGCCTCTCCCAAGACTTTTTAAAAAAATTCTTTAAAAGTTTCTTTCTTTAGCGGATTTGCTCCTCACCTGTGACTTTAATTCGTCAAAGATAGCCGACATGTAAGCGTGAGGGTTGTACTTAAGATTTAGGTTTTAGTGTTATTGTTAAAGATAGCTTACGAGGTTAGCATGAGGGTTGCATTTGGGCTTTAAGGTCCAAGTGTTATTGTCAACGATAGCTTACAAGGTTAGCATGAGGGTTGCAATTCCTACGGAAGCTTAAAAGTGCCACCTAGAAGGCGACTTGTGTAACTCGCCAAGGCGCCTTGTTCTAGCCAAAAAGCCCGGAATGCGGCTCGCCAAGGCGCCCTTGTCTGAGACGAGAAGGCGAGATGGCAACTTGTACAAAGTCGCCAAGGCGCCTTGTCTAATACGAGAAGGCGAGATGGCGACTTGTCTAAGACGAGAAGGCGAGAAGGTGACTTGTACAAACTCGCCAAGGTGCCTTGTCTAAGACGAGAAGGCGTGATGGCGACTTGTACAAAGTCGCGAAGGCGGCTTGTCTAAGACGAGAAGGCGAGAAGGTGACTTGTAAAAAATTGCCAAGGCGCCTTTGTCTAAGACGAGAAGGCGAGATGGCGACTTGTACAAACTCGCCGAGGCGCCTTGTCTAAGACGAGATGGCGAGAAAGTGACTTGTGAAAACTCGCCAAGGCGCCTTGTCTAAGACGAGAAGGCGAGATGGTGACTTGTACAAAGTTGCCAAGCCGCCTTCTCGCCTTCTCGTCTTAGACAAAGGCACCTTGGCGAGTTTGTACAAGTCGCCTTCTCGCCTTCTCGTCTTAAGACAAAGGCGCTTTGGTGAGTAAGTTCAAGTCGCCTTCTCGCCTTCTCGCCTTCTCGTCTTAGACAAAGGCGCCTTGGCGAGTTTGTACAAGTCGCCTTCTCGCCTTCTCGCCTTCTCGTCTTAGACAAAGGCGCCTTGGCGAGTTTGTACAAGTCGCCTTTTCGCCTTCTCGTCTTAGACAAAGGCGCCTTGGCGAGTTTGTACAAGTCGCCTTCTCGCCTTCTCGTCTTACACAAGGCGCCTTGGCGACGTTGTAGAAGTCGCCTACTCGTTTTCTTATGTAAAACAAGGCGCCTTGGCAAGTTACACAAGTCGCCTTGTAGGTGGCACTTTTAAGCTTCCGTACAATTCGGTTGTAAAGTGTTAGTGTTGGTGTTACAGATAGCCTACAAGGTTAGGTTGAGGGTTGCAATTTGGCTTTAATGTCTTACCGGTAGTGTTGGTATCAAAGATAACCTACGAGGTTAGCGTGAGGGTTGCAATTTGGCTTTAAGGTTTTTGGTGTTAGGGTTGCATGGGGGTATTAAAGGCATAGTCATGAGCAGATTTGGACTAAATTTAGTTGGAAAAAAGTCGCATTTAATTGGTGGCGTAAAACATGTAAAACAACCATGTCTTTTCAAGAGCCAGTGATATACGTATGTCATGCACATAGAAGCAACATCAACTGTTTGATTCGCAGCCATGGAAACTGGAGTAAAATGGCGCGCGAAAGCTATTAAGCTGATGATCAGAGGTAGTGCTTTGGTTAATGAGAATTATCGAAATAATATGGAGATAGATTGCCGCATCGCCACCCATCACTGACTATCCATGTCAACCTGAAACATTATGATGATCAATTTCAAGTTGTTTTGCTGTTTTGCATCTAATAGCGATAAAATTTTTTGTAAACATGTTTAAAGCAAATTCAATTCTTTCCAGCATTGGTGCTTGCTTGATCACGCCTGGCTGGTATGGACCACAATTACTGGAGTGCTCGAAATGGGATGTGGGTAATTTATATGACATGTGCTTCGTTCTTTTTCATCTACTCCACAAATGATAAAAAAATGAAAATAAATATATGGAATTTAGCCGATATTAATTCCCATAAAACCGCTCTCAAATGCTCTGAAATATGATTGTTAATCATGTTAATGAGGGTAATTTTGAAAGTTCCTACCCTTCCCCCGCTCGGTCACTTTGCTCCTTCGGAAAGGATATTCGGCCCCGACGCCCAACGAATACAAATCGACACCCGTAATGCAAATGATATCCAGTATACGATCCAGGATCTTTTAGATTTAGATCTGGCAAGCTTCGTGTGGGGGGGGGGGGGGGGGGGGGGGTGGGTAGTGTGGTGTGTTTGTATATTTGTTATGTAATGATTTATTTTGAATGAAATCTCTAATAAAACATATGGAAAAAATATGGAAAAAATATGGAAAAAGAAAAATTATATCTATGAGAGAAGTCCGATACTTTGCACTAGCTTCTCGTTTTATTTCTTTGTTTATCCATCTTTTTATTTCAATAAAATGAGGATAAGGTAAGACGAAGATCTGAAAATATACACTCTAAACACAAATAAGTTAAAATGACTGGATCATGGGTCAGCTGGGTGCAACTAATATAATATTATGTAATCATGAAAGTTACTATATTCTAGTCAGAAATGACTATAAGTTCTAGTCAAAATACGACTAGAAAATGTGACACATGATTAAAATATTGTTTTTAAAAAATGACCAGGTATTTTGGATTACACCCAGCTGACCCTTTCACCTAGTCATGTTCACCTGATTTACAAAAAAAAGTAGCCATTGTTACGTCTAATCCATTTTGGAAACTGGAGAGGTGCCTTTTGCCTTTTCAGAGCCCGTTTCAGAGCTGGTCGAAATCACTTTTGATAATATTGCTTGTCAGCCTCTTTGGAATAACCCCAAGCTGAAAATGAATAATGATACAATGCATTTTTAAGTTTTGGTGTATGAAAGGAACACGCTTTTTAATGACATTTTGAGCAATGACTGATTTTTTGTATAAAAAATGATTATGTTGATATTTAACAAGGAATCCTGTGGAAGGGTAGATAGCAAATAAAAAAAAATAAAAAAATAACTGATTTGGTTTAAGAGTGTACCAGCTCTCCGTATAAACTGCTAAATTCAAGGGTTAAATGAGTAGCTCCTTCTGAAAAGTACCATGGTACCCACGGTACTTTGACAAAATAACCCATCAAATCGTGCAAAGGACCATTAATTACCATGACCACTATGGCGTTAAGTTTCTTCACCAAAATTACAATTTGTTTTCAGTGGTTTGGTTGTTTAGCAGACTGCATGCTCGTAAGTAGAAAAGCATCCAGAGGATACGGCTTTCATTAGAGCTGGTAATGAGTGCTCATGCCTTACCAAGGGACACTCGTGCGTCGACCGTGGGCGTCAATCGGGGGAGACAGGACCCCCCCCCCAAAAAAAAAAAAAAAAAATGTGTGGGGGACACAACAGGACATGTCTCCCTAAATTGAAAGCCGAGGAACTGTTGTGTGTGTGTGTGTGTGTGTGTGTGTGTGTGTGTGTGTGTGCGTATGTGTATGCGTGTGCGGGTGCATAAGATTGCTTCTGCGTTCTTGAGTGTCAGAATACTATGAACAAAATGCATATTCCTTTTTTTTTTCTTTTTTCTTTTTTTTTTTTTTTTTTGGGGGGGGGGAGTGGGGCATACAAAAGGGGAATTCTTTCCCTCATATATATTTGGGGGATCGTTGGACACCCCCCCCCCCCCCCCCCCATCGGTTGATAGCCAACAGCCTGTCTCCTTTCCTATTTTTTTTTTTTGGGGGGGGGCCTTTTCTTTTTCAGGGAGGCCGAGGTACCCAAAATGGTCAAAAATTGGCTGAAAAACACAAATGTTGGGTCGGGGGCCAATGCCCGCTCGCCCCCCCCCCCCCTCGGATCCGCGCCTGCCTTGGACACCCCCATCAGGTGATAGCAAACCGCCTGTCTCCTTTCCTCCTTTTTTTTTTTTTTTTTTTTTTTTTACTTACATTGACAAAAAACGGCTGGTATATCAGACTTTCGAGACAAGCCCCCCCCCCCCCCGGTTTCCACGAATGGGTGCGTTAATTTCACTCCCCAAACGCAACCCACCCTTTCGAGACAACCGGGGGGGGGGCTTCCTTTCGAAAGGGTGCGGCCATCCCCGTTCCCTCCCCCCTCCCATCCCGCTCCGCGCACGCACCCTTTCGACATAAGCCTGTTTGTGTGTTGGTTTTCTTTTCTCAAAACACTTAATATGCAATACAATGTCAAACTTTGATCAATTTTTCATTGCTGCCATTTAGCTATGGAGTTCTGCACAAAGCCATGGCTCTTCTTCGAGGGCAGCTGCTACCAAGTCTTTCATGAAGAAGTCACCTTTGACCTGGCCTTAATGAATTGTCGGGACATAGCCTTTGAGATGGGTCAAGTCAACTTAGCGTCCATACCTAGTGAACAGGAATATGCCTTCATACTCAACCTGTGCCAGGATTCTGTACGTATTTACATTTTCTTAAGCCCCGTGCCAATTTCGGTATTAGTTTATGGCGAGTACTACTTCGTCTAGAGTTCCCCATTTCGTCTAATGATTGGATCAATTACCACTTTGTCTAATCAGATAGACTAAGTGGTGTTAGGCCAAGTGGGTATTAGACGAAATGGGCATTGTCTAACTAGCAATTAGACGAAATGGGTCTTGTTATGAGGATACATGCTGAGTGAAAAGTACACGTCAGTTATATCTAATAGTGAGCTATTACATGTCCCCTTATCCTCTTTTCCGCACTGCTTTCAAATAAAGAGATATGATTTGATGAGGTCACATTTGACATATACCTTTGATCAATTAATCATACCTTTAATCAATCCACGCTAGTAGTTTAAGCTATCGTGAGTACGATAGAGGCCTAAATAACGGTTTATAGCCACTTGGTCCGCTACCAGTTGGTCTGATTCCCATATCATCTAACACTACCATGGCTAAACCCATTTGGTCTACTATCACTTTGGTCTAATTGCCGTTTGTTCCAATCATCACGTAGTCTAATACCCACTTGGGCTAATTGTCATTTTGTCTAATGGTCAAATGGTCTACTTGCTACTTCTTCTACCTAGAGTTCCCCATTTCGTCTAATGATGATTCGGTCTATTACCAGTTTGTCTAATCAGATAGACTAAGTGGTGTTAGACCAAGTGGGTATTAAACGAAATGGGCATTGCCGAACTGGAAATTGGAAGAAATGGAAATTGGAAGAAATGGTAAATGGGTGGCAATTAGATCAAACGGTTATTAGATGAACTGCTTATAGACGAAATGGGATTAGATCACGTGCGATGAGACCAAACAGGAATTAGACAAAGTAGGAGTAGACCATGTGGTAATTCACTTACATAACGACTAAAACCCTGCAGAGTGCCCGTGCACCAGTTTGCATAGAAGGGCGATTCATTAAAAATAAAAGAGAAAAAAAGTGGGTTTATAGGTATGCGAACCCCTCTATATAAATGGCTCCCCGATTAAAGTTTGTATTACAAATCTTTTGTCAAGAATGGAACTAGCTGCCATCACCACTGGATAGGACTCTACCAACCTAATCCAAACGTAGAGGGCACTTTTGTTTGGGCAGATGGCACACACGTTGCCTTCACCTTCTGGGGTTCTAAGCAGCCGAATGACTGGAACAATCAGGACTGCGTCAGGACCTATCAAGAAAACGCGGACAGTCTTGTTGAATGGAATGACTCCCCTATATCTGTAAGGTTACCTTCAATATGTAAAGACAGCGAAACACAGAGTTCTTACACTAGGGTACAGCTAAAACTCAATAACAATAATACTTGATAAAAGAAAGTGGGGCGGAAATGTATAACAGCTTAGTGATCTA
Source organism: Echinometra lucunter (assembly GCA_029962745.1). Classification (NCBI taxonomy): domain Eukaryota; kingdom Metazoa; phylum Echinodermata; class Echinoidea; order Camarodonta; family Echinometridae; genus Echinometra; species Echinometra lucunter. Next base: position 1,522,716 of record CM057169.1, on the reverse strand, counting down.
CGAGGTAAGTTCATAGCTTCCAACCTCCAGGCTTTGGCAGTGGGTATTCATGATTTTGTAAAAAGGGAGCCACAATATTCCGAAGCATTTCTGGCAGTAAAAAAAAAAAAGAGTCATCGTCTCAAGGGTAGGGGCATGAACAGTTTTCCCTCCATCTGCCAGTGGGCCAAGGGACAGCAACGTCTAAAACGGGTTAACGTGTTTCGAGAACGCCCTTGTACGTTTAAACCTATTCACTACTTACTATAATAAACCATGGCTCTTGTGTTGTCGCCAGGTTGAAAACGAAAAGAAAACTCCGAAAGTGAAGAATCACTGCTACACGTATATTCTTCAAATGTAAATGCAAAATAATTGTTATATCATACTGTTACATTATTGTATTATTGTATTGTGATTTATTATTATTATTGTATGTTATAATCACATGAATATAACCTGCCGGCTAACCCGATGGGTTGCCGGTCCGGGCCTGGTTGCACATGATCTTTCATAAAGACATGATATACTCCTAGACCCTACCAATTAAATAAAGCTCGTGTTAAATGTTTTAAAGACGCAGAGTAATTTTTTGTTTAAAAAAATTTGTAAACTCTCAGAAGAAGAGTGGGGGGTTAATATTTCACTTTATGTGTGTGTTACTGCTCTACACTGATATTTATGTAAATGATCTGCTCTACCTATTGTGTCAATATTATTTCTGATTTCCATGATATGTGATTTATTATTTTTTTATCTATATAGATTTAAATAAAAAAACTCCCAATTAAAAATTGCATTGACCCTTTGTCCAAGCGAATTTTAAAAGATATTAATGAAAACAGTTTATGGTTGAATTTTCAATCAAGCACTTCTGAACTTGACAAATTTCTCATTATTGTTTTTAGCATGAAACCTGAAAGTAAGGTTGTCCTAGTCAGACAGACAACCAATTAAGGAACATACTGCTGTATATCAAATTACTGACATAAGCTTCTAACTCATTTTACATGACTGTAAAGATAAAATCTTTGGTAGCTCTGAATTAAGTGGGGTTATTTTCATTTCAATTCTTGTTTCCTAATTAGAATTAAAGACATTATGACAGAAGTGCAAAGACTAATGCTGTTATATTGACAATAACATTTGCAAATATCAAAGTGTGTTTCAACAAAAGTCATACTCCATGTACTCGAAAGCCCGCACTTTTTATACACTAATTGCATAGAATGCACACTAAGAATAAAGGGTTCAATTTTGCATCCTTCAAATGCAACAGTGGGAGCTCCTTTATGGGTACAACTTTGCACCCAAAGAAGCAATTTGCACCTTTAAGGGTGCAGTGAGCTACATTTTTACAGAGTTGTACCCTTTAAGGAAGGTGCAAATTTCCACTCTTTTGAATACAAAAATTCCTTCACCTTTAAAGGTGCATAGTTGCACCTTTAAGGGTGCAGACAAGTACAAAAGGGTGCAAGGTTGTACTCAAAAAAGTGCTGCCAGTGTTGCATTTAGGGTGTAAAATTAAACCTTTAATTCTAAGCGTGTGTGATTAAAACGTAGTTATTAAGCTAGGAGCATGATAACATATTGGTGAAGGCTCTTGACTCATAAACGAGACATTCTGAGTTCGATCCTCGGTTGGTGCTTACCACCTTGGATAAGATGTTTTACCCACAGATGTCCCATTCGATCAAGGTATAAATAGGACCAGGCAATAGGGTATTAATAATTTGGACCTTCAAGAAGTACAGCACTGATGATGAGCTAATGAGGTTTCCCAGGGTATACGATATACTTTTTATTCTTGTTATTAATATCATAATTGTTTTTATCATTATGATGATGATGATGATTATAATAATTATTATCATTATATTACGATGATGATGATGATGATGATGATTATCATTATTAATATCATCATCATCACCATTATAATCATAGTCATCAACGTCATTATCTTTATTATTAGCATTATTTTTAATCGTATTATTTAATTATTATTATCGTCATCATCATCATTATTATTTTTATTATTATTATTATTAATTCATATGATTTACAATGCGCAAAATCCACTCTGAAGAGTGTTCTGTAGAGTGCCCTATTATTTATTCATAATAAAAACAATCATATGGTCATTACAACTGTCAATAAGATGTTAACAGAAAGGTTTCCATACAAAACGGTACTGTATACCATAAATCTTTCATCGTCATTGTGATATTAGCTAAGTTTCTCATAGCTGTCGTAACACGTTCTGTTTGAAATGATGCCTGAAAAAAAAGCTGAGAAAAGTCATCTGGTTTTTGATCGCTACCGATTAATGAAGTTTGAGTTGACCTACGCACGGGAGAGGAAATCAAATGTGATGTGACTGCATAGTCTGTAATCCCCTCAGGGATATTCATCACGTTTGATAGAAATACGGATAAAGAGTAAGATTAGTCCAGACTCTGTCCCTTTTTTTTATTTCCCCTCCCCCCCCCCCCCCCCCCCCCCCCCCCCCCCTTCTGCTCACCTTGTTCATTGCGCCGCACTCTCCGCACAGCGCTGCAATCCGCTAATCGAGCGATCTCCGAAAAATTCACCTCTCAGGAAAAGAAAGCGACTGTCCCGTTATGAACGTTGGTGGTGTATTCTCAGCAGATCGAATTAGCGATACGAAAGCAGTCCAGGCAGTGGATTAGAGAAAGACATGAATGTAGGTCGTGCGTGAAATTAAAAAAGCAAAATAAAAGAGCAAAATATAACGTGTAGCTATTTGAGTACGATTAGAGAGGTGGGAATAAGAGAGACCTGAGGAATATGTACAGTAAGAAAAAGGAGGAAAAATAACGATGTTAAACTTTTAAACGTGCATTTCGAGTGTATAATTTAATTCTAACTATAACCCGTACATACCATGCGCTCCCCACCAACCCCTCCCACAACAGGAAAAAAGCGCTAGAGAATGGAAGACGTATACTGACGAAGGAAATTAGTTATCTGTGAAGTATTGATGAAGTGATCATATGAGGATTGAAACAATAACACTAACATGCAATGCAACGCTGTCAAGGAAACAGAAGAGAACATTCACGTAAGAAATACTTTTTTCTTTCTCTTATTTCAAATTGATAAGTACTAGTTCCTATATGACATTTATGCGAACGATATACATAAATATGAATACAATATAAAACAGTTGGCAAGTATAAATATTTTAATGTCCGCTGAAAAGAAGTAATCATTATGAATATTCTTTAGACTATTGAAAATAATTGTTGTATATAGTTCTTGTATTTTAGTAAAAAATACAGCCTAAAGAGGAGAAGGCATTTTTAAAAAATATCTTTTTCCACAAAGTGAAAATTTTCAAACACCTTCACTATTTATACCATTCTTCGTCTTACGGAATGAGAATTTTTTCTATTTTTCTTCTAACACGAAGACTTTTTGCATGTATAATGATGCATGCTAACCATTTTTTCAAATAAAAATAATCACCCTAGATTTACAAAATACTTCAGTATTTTTTTGTCATTTCTTGTTGCTCTTCCTGCATGATGTCTTTTTCTCATGACAAAATACGTGTATAAGAACATTTTTCCTCTTATGAACTTCTATGTTAATTGTTATCGCATTTTGAACACTATAACCAACTGAAACCTTTTCTTGGATTACTGTAGCTGTGGATGTTATTTTGAACATGCTGAATTTGGATCCTCATTTCCATATAGCCCTATTAACTTATAATACTCTCCTTTGTATACCCTCCCGGGGATAGTCGCTAGTTTAAAGTTGAGCATAATTGTGTTTTGCCCACTGTAGACCTTCTAATTACCTACATTATTCATGTCACCTGCTAGTGTTAAACCTACATTACGCAGCATTGTTCCCCTTCAAAAGAAAACAGAAAAGAAAAGATATTAATTTAAAATTGAAGTCCAATTCTCAAATCGTATTATGACGGTACTGATTTATTGCTGGTTTATTTACTTTCCTTTTCTACGATCAATGTTATCTCATGTATACCGTCACAATAACTGGCCTAACTCAGTTTGCAGACGAATAGGTTACAAGCCTACTTAAACGTGTAAACACACGGATAATAATTGTCAATGCATATACAAATGAGGAACTTTCTATAACTGAAAAATATACTGTTTGTAATGCATATTGATGCACCACGTGTTTATCCCCCCTTTTTTAATATAAACCATGACTTCATAAATTAAAAACACTGTATATTTGAACAACATTAAGAAGATCAAAAGATAATGTGATGAAAATGATATGTAAACATCAAAACCTCTAATTTGAATACATTACACGCACTGTGCGGATGAACACGTGGGTATCCATATGCAAAGTACAGGTATACAAGTTATATGTAAATCGCTACCTCGATTAGCCTTTCCCTGCTCGAAAATTCTTCGTACTACCCATTGTGTCTAAACTCATTTATTTGTGTCTGAGCAGGGTAATTGTCTGTTAAACAACTTATGTAAGTGAGAGTCTTTATTCGATTCGCAATACAATGTCTTTGTCCATTTTGTCATTCTCGACTGGTACACTACACCTATCTTTATTTCATATATTCTCATCACCTTGGCAGGATCATTATTCCTTTTTTGAATGATTGTTAGGAAAAACAGTGATATGTGATTCATATGTAAAGTTTCCTTTGGCTTCAATTGATTCTCGTTTTTACAAACTACTATCTGTGCATTTCGGCCGTTATTTTGGAAACTAGATCATCTGAACAGGTGGTTCACATGGATATGATTGTTATTGTTGTATTGTTTAGGCTACTAATGCTGCCTATTAATAGAGGGTCCTCATTCGTCGTTATCAGGGAGACGTCAGGGAGACAGAACATGCTTTCTGTATCTTGGGTCTATTTTTACATGAATCTCTGGCTTAAATCCTTTCCATTCCCTGGCAAACGCTTGGACGCTATTTAATTGATATGTAAAGTTTTATAATTGATCTCACTTATGTTGCCCAATCAGGGTTGCGGATGTTTAGGTTATGTTTTCAAAGCATGTCGTGCCATCACAGCCCCTCCCCCCGTATACAGTTTATGAAATTTTGATAATTCAACGGGTTAATGAGGCGTATTTCTATCATGTATACATTTTTACAATATTACGATATATATATGCTAATGTTATGCTCCCTCATGCTTATTCCAACTTAGTTGGCGAAGGTACAAGACCATTATGTTGTATCAAATTGGTTTCACTTATGTTGCCCAATCAGGGTTGCGGATGTTTAGGTTATGTTTTCAAAGCATGTCGTGCCATCACATCCTATGCAAATGAGGATCCTCTTTCATATACTTTGCATGTCAAGCTTCATAACCCAAGCATTTCACTAAACATGTTTTATTTACCATGGTATTTTTGACACCCTTGACTCAACCCATTGCCTACAGGAACCGGCTAATGTTATGCTCCCTCATGCTTATTCCAACTTAGTTGGTGAAGGTACAAGACCATTATGTTGTATCAAATACCTGTGCAAATGAGGATCCCTGTTTCCTTCAAATTTGATAAGTTTGTTCGTTTTGTGCATCTTGTCATCCCGTGCCCTCGGCATACTTGAATATCTTTTATCTCGATTGTGTTTTTTCTCTTCATCTAAGCAAGGACACCTTTCCATACATAATTGTTAGGAAAATTTTGACCTGTTCTTTAGAGGTAAATTTCAAGTTATCTTCGCTTCATGTGATTGTCAACCCCCCTTTCTAACTATGCACAAACTTCCTCTACAGATCAGGTGTCATGCCAATGATTTTTTTCCCTGTATAGATTAGTCACGTGAAGGTCCTCATTTGTAATTCATGGGTAACATGCTTTTTTGTACCTTGTCAAACCAAGCCTACGTTTTCACTGTACTGTGGATACTTGTTTAATTCCCTTTCCCTTACCTGGCAACTGATGTGTTAATATGAATTTTCAGATAATGATCTCACTCTTGTATACATGCGTCATGTTATCAAATGAAATACTTGGAGGAAACAGATTATGAATCACGTGAACATGAATATGCAAATGAGGATACCACGTCACTCGTCCTACGACTTTCTGTTTATTTTGCCTTATACACGTATTATGATCCAAATTAAGAGTAGGCCTTATTGATACATACCAAGAAACCATCAAAGTGTAATGATTGTCCATGTATATGATCGAGCTACATGGTGTTTTTCCCCCCTTTTCATCGCCAGATTTAAATTCTTTTCCATTCTTTTCTCTTTATTGATGCCATTCTGTCCAGAGCAGACAGAACGAAAGGTTACACTATGAACATGACCGACAAAGAAAGTGGGCAAAATAAACAACCTCTTATTCTACCCTTGACAATGGTTCTAGTAGTCAAAAGAACATCCCTTCACAGCTATTATGTTTAATCATTAGTTCCAGGTGAATATGCATGTTACACCTGTTCCACATATTTTAGATAATAGCAGTGAAGGGATGTTCTTTTGACTACCAGAACCATTGTGAAGGGTAGAATGAGGGGTTGTTTATTTTGTCCGCTTTCTTTGTCCATCATGTTCATAGTGTTAATGGGAAGTCTATTGTGCGATGCTGGGTAATCTGTTTGCCTATATCATCCCCTTTTTCCGTATCAAGTCTCACTTTTTAATGTACAGTTTACATGGTTTATAGGCCTACCAGTACTAAAGTATAATTTCAATTGACTGCATAAAATTATCAACAACTTAATTTAGATCTTTTTCTTTTTTTCCCATCAAATCTATAGCTATTTGCAAAATGTATTTTTACCCATTTTTTCCTTTAAAAGAAAAATAAAAAGGTAAGAATAGTGTTAATTGCCACCAGCCCCGGGTTTGTCAGATTGTCACACACACGCGAACATGTACACACACACAACTCGGCACACACTACATGCACCTCTCTTTGCACTTGTACGCACCAAGCACTCCAAATTCATTATATCGTATTACATACCAATTTGTTCTTCATTCATGGATCTGGATGATATATTAAATGATGAACTATTACTTCCCAGAGCAAATACTATACTGCAGAAGAATTCATTTCTACTTTAATTCAACAAACCAAAATGATAAACCAAAACTTTTCAGCTTAGTACACATAAACAGCCGAAATTTGCAAAAGAACTTTGATACTTTCAATGAGTTTTTATCTATATTAAATTCATTTCCTTTTTCTATAATAGCTTTGACAGAGACATGGTTACACTCAACGACCCCTCCCATATTTGATATTGAGAATTACACATTTAACCATATAGATCGCAAAAATGGTAAGGGAGGCGGTGTCGCGTTTTACATTCACAATAATCTGCATTATAAAGTGAGGCATGATATTAAAATTAACGGCATAGAAACCCTATTCATAGAAATTGTTGACGGTAACTATAAAAATAAAATAGTCCGTGTAATTTATAGATCACCAAAGAACGTAGCTGATATATTTTTAGATAAATTAGAATCATGTCTTGAAACCGTATCTCGAGAAAACAAAGATATTTACATCATGGGTGATTTAATATAGATCTCTCTTTGCCTTACACTGCCCTTGGGCAACATTTTACTAATTTATTATCAACATTTTCTTTCAAAACTCTTATTGACAAACCTACGAGGATTACAAATACAAGATATACAATAATTGACAACATTTTCTCAAACGTATTGAGTACAGATAGTAATGGAATAATATATTACGATATCTCAGACATCTACCAATTTTCACGAAATGTTCAGATAATAAACGCTTACATCAACTTTCAAATAAAGAACACATTACTCGACCAAAAGAAACCAAACGCAATATAGAGTCCCTAAAAACAGATTTGAGTACAGAAAGTTGGCAAGATGTTTTTCATGAGACAAATGTTAATGATTCATATGAAATATTTATAAACACACTTCTTCATTACTATGATAAAAATGTGCCTCTGACAAGAATAACCTTCAGCAAAAAGAAGAATAAACAACCGTGGATCACTCAAGGAATAATAAAATCAATATTTACTCGTAATAGATTATATAAGATATCACTTAAATCACCTACTTTGGAACATCAAACAAATATAAAAAATACCGTAATAAGCTAACTTCTATTATCCGTTTAGCACGAAAATCAGACTTTTCTGACAAAATTGAAAGCAATAAAGACAATAACAAAACATTGTGGCATACAATTAATGAAATGTTATGTAAAAAAAGAGAAAATGTACAAAATGTTGACTTTTTAGAGAATGGAAATTACATTAAAGACACTGGTTTATATTGGTGATGCATTTAATACATATTTCACTAATGTTGGCCCAAAATTGGCTTCAAAGGTTGTTACTAATGATAATGATTTTTCACAATATTTAATTAATCATACTGAGCATTCATTGTTTTTTAATCCAACGAATGTTCATGAAATTTTAGAAATTGTTCGATCTCTACGTCCTTCTAAATCTAGAGGCCATGATGGAATAAGTGTATATCTATTAAAACAAATTATTCATTTCTTGGCTTCCCCGCTGGCACATATTTTCAATCTATCTCTTTCCCATGGAATTTTTCCTGATTCACTAAAACTTGCCAAAATAATTCCAATATATAAAAGAGATGACCCATGCACTATTGCAAACTATCGCCCAATCTCATTGTTGCCAAGCTTTTCTGAAATACTTGAAAAAATTGTTTACAAACGCTTATACTCTTTTTTGGATATGAATAAACTGTCAATTCCCAACCAATATGGCTTCAGAAAAAATCATTCGACTGACCACGCAATTTTACAACTTTACGACAAAATAACCGATTCATTTTCAAAAAAGGAGCACACTGTTGGGGTTTTTATGAATTTATCAAAGGCATTCGATACAATGGATCATGCTATATTATTATGTAAATTAAAGACATATGGCATCAGAGGGATCGTAATTTCCTGGTTTAAGGACTATTTAGATAATAAGCGTCAATATGTTAATTTCAAATCCAAATCATCTAATATATGTACTGTGAAATGTGGAGTACCACAGGGCTCAATCTTAGGCCCGTTGCATTTTTTAATATGTATGAATGATATTATCAGTGCATCACCTTTACTAACATACGTTTTATTTGCAGATGATACTAACATATTTTATTCACACCAAAATTTAAACATGCTTGTTACAACTCTGAATCAAGAATTAAAAGAAATTGTCAATGTGGTTTAAATCCAATAAACTCTCCCTTGATATAAACAAAACAAACTCCATGTACTTTAAACACATTAATTCTACCCATGTATTTCGTAATAATATTTTCATTGATGACATGCGTTACCGAAAAACAAGAAACAAAATTTCTAGGTATATTGATCGACTCAAATGTAACTTGGAATAGTCACGATCGTAACATTAGCATGTTGGTAGCAAGAGGCATAGGCATTTTATATAAATTGAAATATTATCTCTCTCAAAGATCACTATTAATGCTTTATAACTCATTTATTTTGTCACATATATCGTACTGTAACATAGTATGGGGAAATAGTAACAAAATGAATATAGACACTATATTGCGTCTTCAAAAGAAAGCACTCCGTATCTGTAATCACTCTCATTATTTAGCCCATACTGATCCTATATTTTATAAGTTTAAAACATTGAAAATTAACGATATTCACACCTATCAAACTGCTATATTTATGTATAAATTTTCCACCAACGCTACACCAATATCCTTTCAGAATATTTTTATCTACAACAGAGTCGTCCATTCCTACCCTACACGACATTCATCAGATCTTCATTTAACAAATCCTAAATTAATCATAGCTCAAAAAACGATAAGACATCACGGTCCAGATGTTTGGAATAATTTACCTTTTGATATTAAACACGCCCGTATCCCTTTTTTTCTTTGAAAGCTTCTTTAAAGAAGTATTTGCTATCCACTTATTCGTTATCTTTTCACCTGCAAGTGCACCCACTTGCACACACTTCACCTCACCCCCTTCCTTCCCCCTATTCCCCTTTTTTGTAGTAAGTAATTTTTTTCAGTTAGTGACATCGCTTTTATGATATAGACATTTATATTCATTATGGTTTCCATGTAGCCCTTTCCACTGGCTGCTATTCATTCAAGCATTTTGCTTAAGGTAGCTGGCCCCTGCATTCTTGTTTTTTTTCTCTACTTGTTCATTTCTACTTATAATCATGTCTTTATTCTGTTGTCATTTGTTATTTAACTGTCACATTTGTAATTTGATCAGTTATGTTGTATATTTATTACTATTGTTTCTAAATTTGTTATTTGATTTGATAATAAATGAAGAAACTCCTGCAAAAAAAAAACTACGTTTAATCACACATGCTTAGAATTAAAGGTTCAATTTTGCACCCGAAATGCAACACTGGCAGCACCTTTTTGAGTGCAACCTTGCACCCTACATGAAAAAGGTACAAAGATGCACCCTTTTGTACTTGTCTGCACCCTTAAAGGTGCAACTATGCACCTTTAAGGATGCAGGAATTTTTGTATTCAAAAGAGTGCGAATTTCCACCTTCCCTAAAGGGTACAACTCTGCACCCTTAAGGGTGCAAAAATGTAGCTCACTGCACTCTTAAAGGTGCAAATTGCTTCTTTGGGTGCAAAGCTGTACCCATAAAGGAGCTCCCAGTATTGCATTTGAAGGATGCAAAATTGAACCCTTTATTCTTAGTGTGCACTCTATGAAATTTGTGTATAAATAGTGCGGGCTTGCGAGTACACGGAGTATGACTTTTGATGAAACACACTTTGATATTTGCAAATGTTATTGTCAATATAACAGCATTAGTCTTTGCACTTCTGTCATAATGTCTTAAATTCTAGATAAAAAGTCACTGTAGTTGGGGGAGTTCGAGTTGCTTAATACATGTCTAAAACTTTGAACGGCAAGAAAAAGTGACATGAAGCAAGAGTCCAAGGATGAGCGAGCAGTCCTATTCCACCCACAGTGCCAATCATTGAGCTCATCAGTACACTATTCAGCCCGAACAATGGGATCGGTGAACCAATCCGTTGTTCGGGATAATCGAAGAGTTCATTTCTTACACAAACTCTCTCGCAAAACTCTATCACACTCAGTCCTCACACCTCGCACTCATGCACTCTATGCACATCACTCTTTCACACAATACACTATTGACAACTTATATCACTCTTTTACACAATACACTATAGACCAATTTCACAACGCAAGAGGGCAGCAGACTGTTCGACACAGTTCGACATACTGCGTGGGCGCTCCAACTTTTATAGTACACAAGTCAATAGCGCGTTATGTACATTCGTTCGATTTTTTGTCTATTTTGACCATTATATGCAGATTTATTTTAATATTTGCAATGAGAAATTATCAGGGAAGTTCAGGTCGCAGCTGTGCGGTGCTCAAACGCCACAAGAATTAGAGAAAGTTTAAAAATGGGAAGCTAACTGAGTGCGAAATTCACTCGCTTTTGACTCATAAGCCTGTTTGTGTGAGAAGCCGTACTCCCACTCGCCAGTGGGTAAAAACATCAACAGAAAGGACTTTGAAGTCAAGAAACATTATCATTATGTACTTTGGCGTAAAATTTAATAAGTGAAAACATGACTTTGTAACAGGGTAAGATTTAGGGCTCCCGTTTACTACGGCTTCTATGCTGCAATCGAACTTTTACTGACAAAAATAAGTTGAAAAACCATCGAAAGTACAAAAATACATCATACCTTCATCCGTCAGATATGACCATTGTCTTACCTCATCTACCTATGTATCCATGCTTTTATTTTATTGATCTAGAATAAAGTAAATGGAACAATATTAGGGCATATCTCATATCTTGCATTCATTTTGTACACAGAGCCAATCGCGGTCAGCGCGCTTGCCCACAGCAGCAATGGCGTCGTCGATAGAGGGCCAAATACATAAAACCGGAGGTGAAATCGGTCTATTGACACAACTTACATCCTAGCCTCCCATCATGCTCATCTTACTCTCACCTATCTCACATCATACTCGTAACAAATTAAAAAATATAATGTATGGTGGCCCTGAAGTACGCTCGACAACAGGTCATGTGCGACGTGAATTTTCGCATCCCAGGTCCTGAACTTCGCATCCGAGGTCATGAAATTCATGACCCGTGGCGCAAACTTTGCATCCCAAGTCATGAATTTCACGAACCGCGATGCGAAATTCAGGACCCGTGGCGCGAACTTTGCATCCCAGTCGTAAATTCATGATCCGTGGCGCGAACTTTGCATCCCAGTCGTGAAATTTCACGACCCGCGCGCGAAATTCGTGACCTAGGTTGCGAAGTTCACGACCCGCGATGCGAAATTCTGACCTGGGATACGAAATTCACGTCGCACATGACCTGTTGGTCGAGCGTACTTCAGGGCCACCATATAATGCTCGCCCATCCCAAGATTACCTTGCATTACATGGCGTATACTTTACTATGGTGGGCCCTGAAAGTACGCTCGACAACAGGTCATGTGCGACGTGAATTTCGCATCCCAGGTCCTGAAAATGATCCCAAGTCGTGAAATTCGCGACCCGCGATGCGGAATTCACGACCCGTTGGCGCAAACTTTGCATCCCAAGTCGCGAAATCACGACCTGCGGTGCGAAATTCAGGACCCGTGGCGCGAATTTTGTATTCCAGTCCTAAATTTCGCACCGCGGGTCGTGAATTTCACGACTTGGGATGCAAAGTTTGCGCCACGGGTCATGAATTTCATGACCTCGGACGTCGCTGTTGTCGAGCGTACTTCAGGGCTACCATAATTTGGGAACCTGTGACAAGGTTCATGATTCATCATGGTTCATTTTATTTCCTCTTTCACAACCATTCTACATAGCATATCAAAACAGTAACACGATGATTTCAAGTGCAATATTTAGTCAATATGGTCATTAAAAAAAAAAATAAATTCTGTTAACAGTTTCTTATGTAAAACCATGTTCCACATAAGAAAGAGGAGACCTTAAAGAAGCTGGGCTCGTTAGAGCAAGGTCCCTAAAGAGGATGTTTTAATTACTTTGAAACATTTTTCTATTTTTTTAAAACCTTATAAGACTAGAAATAGCTACATGCGGGAAAAATATTTACGAAAGGGATAGCTTGATAAGGAGAAAGGAGAAAAAAAAAGGAGAAAAGGAAACTATGTCCAAAATGATGGAGAGAGGAAAAGTAAAATGGAACGAAAACAACAACGACAACAGAGAAAAGCTGAGAAAGAATAAGGTTCTACGTAGGGGCAAGGGGCGTTCGGAAAATAGAAGAGAGAGAGAGAGAGAGAGAGAGAGAGAGAGAGGGGGGGGGGGAGGGGGAGGAGGGAGGGAGAGAGAGTGAATGCAAACTGAAACCTTCACAAGTGACAAGTACCGTACCAACAAACAAAACAAAACGAAGCAAGTTGGTTAAGAAATGTTGCCAAGGGCCAGCCTGGAAAGGGGGGGGGGGGGTAGAAAACAAAGTAAGACAAAAAGTCATTACTAGGTATTTTGTGAAGACATCATTTCTAGATTCAATATCTTCAGCATAACTACTCAATAAATGTAATTTCATTTTGCTTTAAAAACAGAGACACTCACAGAACGAGTTACATCAATGAATTCAAGAACCTTGGGACCAGTACAAGCTCATGTATTCAGAGCAAAGACAGATCTACTTAAATTACAACGTCGCAAAAATACATACCGGTATGCAAGATTCGTGTTCAAAACTGATTATACAACCTCCGAAGACACTGATAACAGGATCCGCTTCGGACAAGCTTCGAAGTTATCAAGGAAAACTTTTTTTCAGCAACTATGCATAAAATTAGTAAACAGATCTATTAAAAAACAATCCTGTTCATATACAGCTCCCTCTGTCTACCATGTCTACGACAAATCACCCATCATATCAAAACTAGCTGTCACCTCGCTTCAAAGCAATTTTGAACCATTTTTTTCTTAGTGTGTACTCTACAGGCTTTTATACAAGGGCCGGCGTCGTTTGATACAGCATGGGTTGACTGAACTTGACTCAGACACGAAACCTTGGCTGAGATTTCCTCCAAGCCCTAACATACTTCCACATGCCCTTATTTTATTGCCCTCTGTATAACCTTAAGTGACCCTAATGATAACGTTATGAACAATATTTAAACGACACTATTCATTCACAAACAACGATGCCCCACTTTGATAAAAGAAGAGAAACTGTCATCAAAATATATATGTCACAATTCAAAGGAAAAACCCCACACCCCCCCCCCCAAAAAAAAAAAAAAAGCAAACGAGGCAAAAATTAAAGCGAACTTAAGTTAATCTCAGGTGTATGAATATGCTGAGCAGAAATTTGATACTTTTCCATGGTGACAATCTCACCGGGCAAGGGTTTCACATGAGCTTTTAGGTTAGGCCTACAGTTTGATTTTACCATACTCTTAACCCATAGCAGTACAGAGCTTTCTTGAGGTCTAATTTAATCATCTTCAATCCTCAAATTGGCAATACAAATTATTTTTTCCACGTTTACATAGCTTGAAAAAAATAAATATGGATATAACATAAACCAAAATGAAATATAATGTAAAATTGAATCAGAAATTGCCAATTTGAACACAGAAATAGTGATTTATATATATCACTGCGTTGGCAATTTAGAGTTTAATGATTAGTTCACTTAAACCGCTCTAATTCGAGAACGCCACACCATACAGCGATGGGAATGGGCTCAAATGTGTCAGTGCATTTTTCTCTTTCTGCTCATGTATGATATGTACTGCCAAACATTTTGGACCAACAGATACTGCAAAAGCGTCTCT
>CM057169.1:1496969-1507416 GCA_029962745.1 Echinometra lucunter | reverse complement strand
ACTACATGCACCTCTCTTTGCACTTGCACGCACCAAGCACTCCAAATTCATTATATCGTATTGCATACCAATTTGTTCTTCATTCATGGATCTGGATGATATATTAAATGATGAACTATTTACTTCCCAGAGCAAATACTATACTGCAAAAGAATTCATTTCTACTTTTAATTCAACAAACCAAAATGATAAACCAAAACTTTTCAGCTTAGTACACATAAATATCCGAAATTTGCAAAAGAACTTTGATACTTTCAATGAGTTTTTATCTATATTAAATTCATTTCCTTTTTCTATAATAGCTTTGACAGAGACATGGTTACACTCAACGACCCCTCCCATATTTGATATTGAGAATTACACATTTAACCATATAGATCGCAAAAATGGTAAGGGAGGCGGTGTCGCGTTTTACATTCACAATAAACTGCATTATAAAGTGAGGCATGATATTAAAATTAACGGCATAGAAACCCTATTAATAAGAATTGTTGACTTGGTAACTATAAAAATAAAATAGTCTGTGTAATTTATAGACCACCAAACAACGTAGCTGATATATTTTTAGATAAATTAGAATCATGTCTTGAAACCGTATCTCGAGAAAACAAAGATATTTACATCATGGGTGATTTTAATATAGATCTCTCTTTGCCTTACACTGCCCTTTGGCAACATTTTACTAATTTACTATCAACATTTTCTTTCAAAACTTTTATTGACAAACCTACGAGGATTACAAATACAACACATACAATAATTGACAACATTTTCTCAAACGTACTGAGTACAGATAGTAATGGAATAATATATTACGATATCTCAGACCATCTACCAATTTTCACGAAATGTTCAGATAATAAACGCTTACATCAACTTTC
This sequence comes from Echinometra lucunter, assembly GCA_029962745.1. NCBI lineage: Eukaryota > Metazoa > Echinodermata > Echinoidea > Camarodonta > Echinometridae > Echinometra > Echinometra lucunter. Next base: position 1,506,535 of record CM057169.1, on the reverse strand, counting down.
AAATAAAGAACACATTACTCGACGAAAAGAAACCAAACGCAACATAGAGTCCCTAAAAACAGATTTGAGTACAGAAAGTTGGCAAGATGTTTTTCATGAGACAAATGTTAATAATTCATATGAAATATTTATAAACACACTTCTTCATTACTATGATAAAAATGTGCCTCTGACAAGAATAACCTTCAGCAAAAAGAAGAATAAACAACCGTGGAGCACTCAAGGAATAATAAAATCAATATTTACTCGTAATAGATTATATAAGATATCACTTAAATCACCTACTTTGGAACATCAAAACAAATATAAAAAATACCGTAATAAGATAACTTCTATTATCCGTTTAGCACGAAAATCATGCTTTTCTGACAAAATTGAAAACAATAAAGACAATAACAAAACATTGTGGCATACAATTAATGGAAATGTTAGATAAAAAAAGAGAAAATGTACAAAATGTTGAATTTTTAGAGAATGGAAATTAAATTAAAGACACTGGTTTTATTGCTGATGCATTTAATACATATTTCACTAATGTTGGCCCAAAATTGGCCTCAAAGATTGTTACTAATGATAATAATTTTTCACAATATTTAATTAATCATACTGAGCACTCATTATTTTTTAATCCAACGAATGTTCATGAAATTTTAGAAATTGTTCGATCTCTAAGTCCTTCTAAATCTAGTGGCCATGATGGAATAAGTGTATATCTATTAAAACAAATTATTCATTTCCTGGCTTCCCCGCTGGCACATATTTTCAATCTATCTCTTTCCCAGGGAATTTTTCCTGATTCACTAAAACTTGCCAAAATAATTCCAATATATAAAAAGATGACCCATGCCATATTGCAAACTATCGCCCAATCTCGTTGTTGCCAAGCTTTTCTGAAATACTTGAAAAAATTGTTTACAAACGCTTATACTCTTTTTTTGGATATGAATAAACTATCAATTCCCAACCAATATGGCTTCAGAAAAAAATCATTAGACTGACTACGCAATTTTACAACTTTACGACAAAATAACCGATTCATTTTCAAAAAAGGAGCACACTGTTGGGGTTTTTATGAATTTATCGAAGGCATTCGATACAATGGATCATGCTATATTATTATGTAAATTAAAGACATATGGCATCAGAGGGATCGTAATTTCCTGGTTTAAGGACTATTTAGATAATAGGCGTCAATATGTTAATTTCAAATCCAAATCATCTAATATATGTACTGTGAAATGTGGAGTACCACAGGGCTCAATCTTAGGGCCGTTGCATTTTTTGATATGTATGAATGGTATTGTCAATGCATCACCTTTACTAACATACGTTTTATTTGCAGATGATACGAACATATTTTATTCACACCAAAATTTAAACATGCTTGTTACAACTCTGAATCAAGAATTAAAGAAATTGTCATTGTGGTTTAAATCCAATAAACTCTCCCTCAATATAAACAAAACAAACTTCATGTACTTTAAACACATTAATTCTACCCATGTATTTCATAATAATATTTTCATTGATGACATGCGTTACCGAAAAACAAGAAACAAAATTTCTAGGTATATTGATCGACTCAAATGTAACTTGGAATAGTCACGATCGTAACATTAGCATGTTGGCAGCAAGAGGCATAGGCATTTTATATAAATTGAAATATTATCTCTCTCAAAGATCATTATTAATGCTTTATAACTCATTTATTTTGTCACATATATCGTACTGTAACATAGTATGGGGAAATAGTAACAAAATGAATATAGACACTATATTGCGTCTTCAAAAGAAAGCACTCCGTATCTGTAATCACTCTCATTATTTAGCCCATACTGATCCAATATTTTATAAGTTTAAAACATTGAAAATTAACGATATTCACACCTATCAAACTGCTATATTTATGTATAAATTTTCCACCAACGCTACACCAATATCCTTTCAGAATATATTTATCTACAACAGAGATGTCCATTCCTACCCTACACGACATTCATCAGATCTTCATTTAACAAATCCTAAATTAATCATAGCTCAAAAAACGATAAGACATCACGGTCCAGATGTTTGGAATAATTTACCATTTGATATTAAACACGCCGTATCCCTTTTTTCTTTGAAAGCTTCTTTAAAGAAGTATTTGCTATCCACTTATTCGTTATCTTTTCACCTGCACGTGCACCCACTTGCACACACTTCACCTCACCCCCTTGTTTCCACCTATTCCCCTTTTTTGTAGTAAGTAATTTTTTTCAGTTAGTGACATCGCTTTTATGATATAGACATTTAGATTCATTATGGTTTCGATGTAGCCCTTTCCACTGGCTGCTATTCATTCAAGCATTTTGCTTAAGGTAGCTGGCCCCTGCATTCTTGTTTTTTTCCTCTACTTGTTCATTTCTACTTATAATCATGTCTTTATTCTGTTGTCATTTGTTATTTAACTGTCACATTTGTAATTTGATTAGTTATGTTGTATATTTATTACTATTGTTTGTAAATTTGTTATTTGATTTGACAATAAATGTAGAAACTCCTGCAAAAAAATAACTACGTTTAATCACACACGCTTAGAATTACAGGTTCAATTTTGCACCCTAAATGCAACACTGGCAGCACCTTTCTGAGTGCAACCTTGCACCCTACATGAAAAAGGTGCAAAGATGCACCCTTTTGTTCTTGTCTGCACCCTTAAAGGTGCAACTATGCACCTTTAAGGGTGCAGGAATTTTGGTATTCAAAAGAGTGCAAATTTGCACCTTCCCTAAAGGGTACAACTCTGCACCCATAAGGGTGCAAAAATGTAGCTCACTGCACTCTTAAAGGTGCAAATTGCTTCTCTGGGTGCTAAGCTTTACCCATAAAGGAGCTCCCACTGTTGCATTTGAAGGATGCAAAATTGAACCCTTTATTCTTAGAGTGCATTCTATGATATTAGTGTATAAATAGTGAGGGCTTGCGAGCACAGAGTACACGGAGTACTTTTGATGAAACACACTTTGATATTTGCAAATGTTATTGTCAATATAACAGCATTAGTCTTTGCACTTCTGTCATAATGTCTTTAATTCTAATTAGGAAACAAGAATTGAAATGAAAATAACCCAACTTAATTCAGAGCTACCAAAGATTGTATCTTTACAGTCATGTAAAGGGGTTAGAAGCTTATGTCAGTAATTTCGTATACAGCAGTATGTTCCTCAATGGGTTGTCTGTCTGACTGGGACCAACCTTGCTTTCAGGTTTCATGCTAAAACCAGTAATGAGAAATTTAAGAAGCTTATGTCAGTAATTTCGAATACAGCAGTATGTTCCTATCTGACGGGACCAGCCTCGCCTTCAGGTTTTATGGTTTATCTCAAACCAATAATAATAAATCTTTCATTTAATGTGCTTGATTGAAAATCCAGTTGAGAACAACATACCATTTACCACAAGTTCTTTTATAATTCACTAAGGCAAAAGGGTCGATGCAATTTGTCAAACTGATATTTCATATAAAAACTACTTTCAATTAAGAGGAATTTCTATTTACCTTCCTGAATAATATACATTTAGCAGTGCCATGGTCATGACGATTCTTCAGCTCTTGATTTTTCTTTTTCATGCAGGTGAGACCAATACAGCCATTATTTCATTTACATGATTTAAGAAAAGAGAATAGGATACATCTACAACGTCGTTCCGGAAACACATGTACCTTGGAGACATTGCTTTCCCTAACCCACTGGCAGAAAGGTGGAGGCAAAAACTATTCATTCCCCCACCCTTATGATGATGACTCCTTATAATAATCAAATATACCTTGCACTGAGAGGCTCCAGTTCAAAATGGATTCTCTGAAGAGACTGGCATAGCCCCATTTTCTGATGGGCGCAGCCCCGGAGAAAATGGTAACTATGCCAGTCACCGAAGAATCCATAATTTCAACTGGTGCCTCGAAAAGAGTGCATGGTATAATCCTACAAAAGAAGCCTTGATAGGTAAAAAATAAAAACTAAATGTGAAATCTAGATCTAAACCTTGTACGTACGGTCGATCGGTCATTTGCACTTTTGTTTGCACTTATTACGCTATACACGCATGACAGACAATAGTCGGTTAGACAGTCCTATTTAGCTAACAGTGTTACCTAGAAAAAGTTCTTTCCGTTGAAGGTTTTTCATTGATTTAGGTTCCTATGTAGTTTGTGAACATTTTCAGCTTGGTTGCCCAAGCAGCAACCTTGAGAAATTTGCATAATTTGCATAAATATGTATGCGTATAGGTTTTAAAGCGCAAAGACAACTTACACAGAACGTTGAAACTGAACTACGTGCCAATTGTGTATGTGCGGTGATATGGAACTTTATAGCGTTGTCAATCTTGTGAATTCAACCTTTGATGAAACGAAACAACCTTAATACACACAATCAGATATCGATGCACATCCAATTAGGGGTTTGTGGGACGTGGAAATCATTTCAGTGTTATTTTTACAATTAAAAATCACGTTTTTGTACTAAGAATCATGTTGATATCAACTTAATATCTGTAAACAACCGTGAGTGTACTTTTTTGCACCTAGAATGAGAGTAGAATGAGAATCATTTGCAATAAAAGTTATCGTTCTCACACTAGCGCTCTCCTTTTTAATAATAAAGTTTTACAAATTGGTGAACTATACTTGTAAAACCTTGGATGCTTTATGTACCACTTGGAAAAAAAAATCAATTACCGGAAAATTTATTGTAGATATTCTCAAGAAACAATCAAGTTCACAATTATTCTACAAGACAGTCCAATTTGTTACATCTCCCACCGACCAGAACACTTACTACTCAAAAGACATTTATATACACAGGACCACAGTTGTGGAACTCTTTGAATAATTCTATTAAAACAGCCCCCACTTTTTTTTCATTCAAACGTAGACTTTAAAAAGTTCCTTTTAAATAGATACGACTGTTAGTTGTCAGCATGAATAGGGAATGCATATTTTCAACACATACTTACTAATGAAAATAACACTATTATTTCATCAAAAGATCAAAACCTTTGCAAAAGTAATCGTAATGTAAAATTCTCCATTCTCCATCTCTCATTTTCACCATTATCATATTTAATCTTACATCTCTCCGTTTCTCTTTCTCTCTCTGCTAGTAAAATCGTCAGTTGTCATTCCTTTTTTTCATTATCATTTTACATGCATTAACTAATGCAAGTCACATCACTCTTTCTTTTGTATGGGCAGGGCCACACAGGGTCTATACAACACAAGCTCTGCTTCTTTAGATAGACTCCTCCACTGATTTATTATTCTTAATTCAAGTTAACACTTACAGATATATGTAAAATGTATTATTTCTCATATGCGAATTTGTTTATATTTTGTTATTCCAGAATAAGTATATGTATGTATATCTATTTAATTATAAGACTGCGTACTTTGTTAAAATGCTAGAGCCCAAATATTTTCAACCACTGATATGTGATTCTGTGCGTGAACGCTACTTAATGCCGACTAGAATATGGCTGCAGTAAACTTTTTTTTTTTTTTTAAATAAAGATGGGCCTAAACGAAGAATATATACCGCTGTTAGTACCATTCTTAATGAATGTCAGACCAAGTTTTAATCATTTAGATAACGAAGTTGACATTTCCTTGATTTTCAGTACTAAACCCTGACCTGTAATTGCAAAAATATGTTTAAACTCTATTCTACATCCCTACAAAACCCCTATTTAATGGAAATATCACACATCAGTGTACCCCGTTCCGTTTCATCAAAGGTTGAATTTGACAAGAATGACAAAGCTATTAAAGTTCTGTATCACCGCACATACCAAATTAGTACGTAGTTCACTTTACATATTATGTGTAAGTTATCTTGGGTGGCATATCCTTTATCCATACAGATTTATGCAAATTATGGAAATTGCTCAAGGTTGCTGTTTGGGCAACCAAGCTGAAAATGTTCATAAACCACATAGGAACCCAAATCAATGAAAAAACTTCAACGGAAAGAACTTTTCTAGGTTTGTAAATTGTCAAACCGACTACAACCTAGCTCAGCCGCGCCGCTATTTTTTTTTTAAAACACGTGCACACGTTGGTATCAATAATACCTATAGCATTTTCATTTATTTGATGTACGATAAAAGGGCAATGTAGATAAAATGCCTTGCTCAAGGGGATCGAACCCCCGACCTTCGCGTCTCCAGTCAAGCGCCTTAGACCACTCGACCACGGCACCTGCACTAGTTAGCTCTCAGCTTCAATATCGCTATAGTTTTTCGCGATATCGATAGCGTATATCAAAAAAAAAAAGCAAAAAAGTGACGTCAAAATATTGGTATAGCGAAAAACTATACGGAGGTCCGACGTCAAGCGATCTTCATGGCGAAAGTATTTTATGTCACGTGAGACATTCCTGGCCAATCTTTGCAAGAGAATTTTATGATGTAGAGGATATAATATATGTAATAATGACGATACTATCGTCAGAATATATTCGGAATATTGTGCCTTCCTTTTTACGGAATCCGGAAACCCCACTGCCTTGGTCTAGCGAATGAAAGCTATGATCTCCCTAAGTTTACAATGCTATTATATATTTTATGCTCATCTTCCCTTTATCAATTATTTTGTTATTTAGTTTTAGCTGTATCTTTATCTGTATGGTTGGGTCAGCGAAATGTCCTCCCAAAACACATCCCCGCTAACAGAAGGGCACTGAGTGTAGAAAGATTTATAGATATTGTTTCAATCTAGCTTTAAATGTTTCCAGGGATGAGTTGCTGACAGTCCCTCACAGTAGATACAATAAAAGAGGCGTGAAAAACCTTGGCCTTATGACGGATTTAAAGGAACTTCTGGTCATTCTTCATTGTGGTTCTTGCACACTGGTGTTAGAACTCTGTGTTTCCCTAATGTCCTTAAATGTTGAAAGTGACCTTGCAGATATATGGGAACCCACCAGAACAACCAACGTCATTCCATCCAACCATTCCGGATTTAAGAAAGGTTCTGACGCAGTCCTGCCTGTTGTCCCAATTATTCGGCTGATCAGGACTCCAGAAGGTGTAGCCCACGGGTGTTCCGTCTGACCAAACAAAAGCGCCCTCTATGTTTGGATTAGGTTGGTAGAGACCTATCCAATGGTGACTGCAGCTAGTTCCATTCTTGACAAAATATGATACAATAAAGACTTCAACTTTTCTTGTCTTTTTTTTCCCCAATGATTTGCCATTCTATACAAACTATTCACTGGCATTCTTCTTGTCAATATATAGGCCTTTAAGGCTAGCTGATTACTACTGTGGATTGATTAAAGGTATAATCAAATCAAATTATATCTCTTTAGTTTAAAGCATGGAGAAAATGGAGAGAGAGAGAGAGAGAGAGAGAGAGAGAGAGAGAGAGAGAGAGAGGGAGAGAGAGAGGAATAGACGCAGGGACAGTGAAAGATGAGAGGGGGATATCATGGACACATTACAGTACACTGTCAGAACTAATTTACATGCACTTTTTACTCAGCATGTAGCCTCATATACGAGATCCATGACTAGCCATAAAATACCGAAAGTGGCACTCTAGCAGAATAAGAAAATACAAATGCTTACAGAATCCTGACACAGATTGAGTATGAAGTCATACTCCTGGCCACTATGTATGGACGCTAAGTCTACTTGACCCATCTCCAAGTCTATGTCCCGACAATTCATCAAGGCCAGGTCAAAGGTAAATTCTTCATGAAAGACTTGGTAGCAGCTGCCCTCATAAAAGAGCCACGGCTTTGTACAGAGCTCAGTAACTAAATGGCACCGAGGAGAAATGGATCGAAATCGAATTTTAAATCAGTAGGGAATTCATGCCCCCGAATCTATGGGCTGCACATTTTAATATATAAGCTTGGATATAGGTGAACTTATTTTAGATGATTTGGGGCTTTTTCAAACTATGGATAGCCATACATCAATGGATGGCCATCTCGGATCTGAAACGAAACGAAATAGGTTTGCATCTTGTTTCTCTATCCAATGTTATGCTATTCTTTTACTCATAAAATGTAAGCAATATGACTGCAAGGATTCGAGAGGCATGTCATCCTAAAAGTAGATTAATTTACATGAGATAACGGCCTGTGACCATTACGTCAATGAAGTCACGAGAAGGGAGTGAAAATACGCATGAACCTGTTCTCATTATTTAAAAAAAAAAATCAATTTTTGCTTATTATAAAATCTAGAAACAAGATCTTCTCAGGCAGTAATCACTCTTATTCTAGCAGAGAGATGCCCGAATATCATATTATTTTGTATCGAGGTGTCCTTGAATTCTGCAGGGATCGAGATGTACACCGTAAAAATCATCTTGTGTCTTTCGTATATTTTTCTCCTCGCTCGTTGCGCTAACTCATATATCTAGATAAAGAATGATTTGGAAAGGCAAACGACTTGAGCATGCAAAGGAAGTGACCGAATATATTTTAGATATCTTATAGGCATGCGGTGTATTTCGATACTTTATCTTCAAAATTATATGTTTTTTCCTTGTTCGATTCCTCGCTCGCTTATAATATTTAGAAACAGGGTGGTTTTTGACAGCAAACAACTGGATCAGCGAGGTGCTAAAATACATTTGGTAGTTAGGTGACAAAATATACCATTTAACTATCTTATAGCCGTAGAGTGTATTTTGATGGTAAAACAACACTTTAGAGCAAGAAGTGGTTACTTTTTGCTCGCTCGCAAAATAAAAAAGGGATTTGTTAGAGGGGTGGAGTGGGGGGTTCCAGACAGGTGAGGTTGTGTATATACACGATGTAAGTTCGCGCAAAAAAATTCACCAAAAGATTTCGATCATCCTCCCCCCGCCCTCACCCCACGAAACGGATTTACGCCGGTGGGAATGTTTGCCAGTTCTTTTCATCATAGATGTCCCGACCGAATCCTGAGCTGTTAACGTTTGTCATTTTCTTCTAAACATAATCATATATTTCAGTGCTTACCACAGGTTGGACCATAGAACTCTGGAGTACAGATGCAATCAAAACCATGGATAGTCTCCAGGCAAGTCCCTTCATTCTGACAAGGATTCGAAATACAGGCTGTATGTGAGAGACATGTAAATAATGGTTAAAAACTATGAAATTAAACTTAGAAGTTCGGGCTATACATAAAAGACCACCACCAAAAAAAAAAAAAAAAAAAAAAAAAATAGGCATCTAGTTTTATCCCAAATTTATCCATTTACATATCGGAAAGACTACCATAATGGAAAAAAAAAGGAAAAGATAATAAGGATGTCATCGGTAATCACAAAAATAGCTACTACCATCACCACCATCATCATCATGATATTCATTTGTTCATTATTTCATCATTATGTCATTTTTGACCGTGAATTATAGGGGGATGATAAAGGGCCATCGCCCTATCTGGATAACTGGGGTCGATATATCCACTCCAATCACCTATGATCGACAAACAAGGTGGTTACATCTTTGGACAAGGTATTTTGCTCTCACTAGCCCCTGTCGACCCAGGTGTAGATTTGAACCTTGTAAATGCTGGGACAA
>CM057169.1:1479005-1496469 GCA_029962745.1 Echinometra lucunter | reverse complement strand
GGGGCTTGCAACACATCATTTAATTTGTGCACAAACCCGCGCCAGCGCGCGATCCTGATTTATGAAATCGCGCGCGGAGAATGACCTGATTGATGGTCTCAGGACGTACAAATGAATATTTATGAGCTCTCGGAAAATGACCATGTGCGCACGCGCACGCGCAAGAGCGAAAGGTCGAGGAAAAAATTTCGCCGCCGGGACTAGCCGCTTGGCCATCGCTACCCGGTCGCGTTTTTTGTTGCGTGCTTGGTAGGCTTCGAGGATGAGTTGGCGCTCCGTCATTATCGCGAATTTGGCTTTGATGGGGTCCGGTCCTTGGTCGCTTGCTGCCGGTCCATCCGTGCTTCGTGGTTTCCGTGGAAGTCGATGAGCGTTAACCATCGTGATCTTAGCAGCCGCATCGGGTGATATACCGAGCTCAATGAAGACGTTTCTCAGTTTGTCTTAGACATTTTCATTTTTGCTTTGCGTTATTCCGTAGAATAGAAGATTATAGCTTTACGCTGATATATTTCCATCATAAGAAGTTTCTTCTCTCTATGGCAGCTATATCAGCTTTATGTTCATTACGGAGCCTAGGTATTTCGTTTTGCTCGATGTTCAGGGCATGGTTACTTGTATCTTTCAACGATGCTTCAATGTCAGAAATCTTGATGTGCATGGCGTCGATTTTTTTGCAGAGAACGTCTGATAGATTGGCTAGGTCCGTTTTGAGTTCGCTGAACTAGGAGCATGATAATATATTGGTGAAGGCTCTTGACTCATAAACGAGACATTCTGTGTTCGATCCTCGGTTGGTGCTTACCACCTTGGATAAGATGTTTTACCCACAGATGTCCCATTTGATCAAGGTATAAATAGGACCAGGCAATAGGGTATTAATAATTTGCAGGACCTTCAAGAAGTACAGCACTGATGATGAGCTAATGAGGTTTACCAGGTATACGATATGCTTCTTATTCGTGATATTAATATCATAATTGTTTTTATCATTATGATGATGATTATAATTATTATCATTACATTACGATGATGATGATGATTATTATCATTATTAATATCGTCATCATCACCATCATAATCATAGTCATCAACCTCATTATCTTTATTATTAGCATTATTTTCAATTATTCGTATTATTCAATGTTATTATCATCATTATCATCATCATCATCATCATTATTATTATTATTACTATTATGAATTCAATATGATTTATAATGCGCAAAATCCACTCTGTAGAATGCTCTGTAGAGTTGCTCTATTATTTATTCATAATAAAAACAAGCATATGGTCATTACAACTGTCAATAAGATGTTAACAGAAAGGTTTCTATACAAAACGGTACTGTATGCCATAACTTTCATCGTCATGTGTATTAGTTAGTAAGTTTCTTATAACTACTGTAACATTTGTGTTTGAAATAATGCCTGAAATAAAAGCTGAGAAAAGTTTGAGTTGGCCTACGCAGGGGAGAGGAAATCAAATGTGATGTGACTGCATAGTTTGTAATCCCCTCAGGGATATTCATCACGTTTGATAGGAATAGGGATAAAAAGAAAGATTAGTCCAGACTCTGTCCCCTTTTTTATTACCCCCCCCCCCCCCCCCCTTCTTGCTCACCTTGTTCATTGCGCCGCACTCCGCACAGCGCCGCATCCGCTAATCGCGCGATCTTCGAAAATTCACCTCTCAGGAAAAGAAAGCGACTGTCCCTTTATGAACGTTGGTGGTGTATTCTCAAGCAATCGAATTAGCGATACGGAAACAGGCCAGGCAGTGGATTAGAGAAGACATGAATGTAGATCGTGCGTGAAAATAAAAAAGAGCAAAATATAACTAATAGGTATTTGAGTACGATTAGAGATGGGAATAAGAGAGACCTGAGGAATATGTAAGTAAGAAAAGGAGGAAAAATAACGATGTTAACCTTTTAACGTGCATTTCGAGTGTATAATTTAATACTAACTATAACCCGTACATACCATGCGCCCCCTCTCTTTCTCACTCTAAAATTCTCTATTTTGCTATACATCTGTAGACTCTCTCTCTCTCTCTCTCTCTCTCTCTCTCTCTCATTATTCTTTTTTGATCGAGTTCTTTCGTCTCTCTTGCTCTCTCTCTCTCTCTCTCACTCTTTCTCTCTCTCTCTCTCTCTCTGTTTATTTATCTCTCACTCTGTTATCTCAGTTTTCCCTGGCTACGAGCCAATTGTTCCTGTACATGATAGGTATGCTTCTATGCTCACATTAATTTATCATCGTCTGGCCCAAATTAGTTTACAAAGTGTTAATTTCATTACCTGCCAGTGAAAACCATTGCCGCCGTTCTCTTTCAGTTTGATATACATTCGGATTGATTTCATTATCAAACGATGATTCGCTATCAAGCATGCTCCACTATCGAGTCACACCTAACCAGCTACGTGATTACCTGCAAGCTATTCAGAATGGCGTTTGTATTTGTGGGAGGACGATTTGTAACATTGTGCCTTACCTGTTTGGGTAAATAGTCTTTCTGTGTTTATGTGTGCTTTTTGTTGTGATTATCTTACACGTTTTCTCTTGAATTAAGTAATTAGGTTATTAAATTGCTTTGACTTTTACTTACCCAAATTGTTGGATATTGGGCCGAGGAGATGTGATGTGTACTGAGCAATAATTCTATTCAGTTATCATTATCCTTGCAAGCTTTGATAGGCAGACCATGGAGGCGAAATGCAGCTTGGCCGAAACGGGTTGCGCAGCTAAAGCTTTTGCCTTAGAGGTGTTTGAAAAAAACTGACGAAACTCTTTTTTTTTTTTTTCTATACGTTTCACTCCTGAATAGGTTAAGTAAAAATATGACAGGATATTTGGGTAACTTATATCCAAAGTTGGTTAAAACCTTCCCAACAATGTGTATGATACTGTTACCCCCAATACTGGGTTAAATTCTACTACAAAAATTTTAATACATTCTTTCAGTAGTAATCTTCGTGTATTAAATTTAGTAGTAGTACAGGTTGTCAGTAACAGTGCGGTACCAGGCAACTGTCCTTTGGTCGATTCGATATCGTGTGGTACTACTACCCTCGAAAATGGAGAAGTTTATGACATGGTACCCAAATTGATAACCGATGAGAATATCTACCTACCAGATTACCAGAGTTGGAGAATATTGTTTACACATCGGCTTATCTGTAAAGTTCCAGTTATGTTAATTTCCTCATAATTCGTGTTCAGGATATTTTTTTAAAATACAATTGTAATGATCATCGCCTTCCTGATTATTTCCCCGAGGTAACAGTAATGATTCTTTAAAATGATTCTTTAAAATGATTATTTTGACGATTAAGGTTATAAAAGTAATGAATAATAATGATAATCAAAGAAGAAGAAGAGGAGGAGACTTTTTCATATATTATGCAGGGTAGCTACATTAGTGTCAGTACTGCTCTACTTTCTTCCGTGCAATTATTGTTGTCCCAGCATTTACAAGGTTCCATCTACACCTGGGTCGAGAGGGGCTAGTGAGAGCAAATACCTGGTCCAAAGATTGTAACGACCATGTGTGTCGATCATAGGTGATTGAGGGGATATATCCACCCCAGTTATCCAGATAGGGCGATGGCCCTTTATCATCCCTTATCATTCACGGTCCAAAAATGACATAATGATAAAATAATAATGAATGAATGAAATGAATGAATATTATGATGATGATGATGGTGGTGATGTGTAGTAGAATTTGTATGATTACCGATGACATCCTTATTATCTTTTCCTTTTTTCATCATGGTTACCTTTCCGATATGTAAATGGATAAATTTGGGATAAACTAGATGCCTTTTTTTGTGGTCTTTATTTACAGCCCGAACTTCTAAGTTTAATTTCATAGTTTTTAACCATTATTTACAGTTTTCTCACATACAGCCTGTATTTCGAATCCTTGTCAGAATGAAGGGACTTGCCTGGAGACTATCCATGGTTTTGATTGCATCTGTACTCCAGAGTTCTATGGTCCAACCTGTGGTAAGCACTGAAATACATGATTATGTTTAGAAGAAAATGACAAGCGTTAACAGCTCAGGATTCGGTCGGGACATCTATGATGAAAAGAACTGGCAACATTCCCACCGGCGTAAATCCCTTTCGTGGGGTGGGGGGAGGGGAGGATGATCAAAATCTTTTGGGAGAAATTTCTTGCGCAAAACTTTACATAGTGTATACACACAACCTCACCTGTCTGCAACCCCCACTCCACCCTTCTCACAGATCTCTTTTTTATTTTGCGAGAGAGCGAAAAATAACCACTTCTTGCGATAAAGTGTTGTTTTTGCCATCAAAATACGCTCTACGGCTATAAGATAGTTAAATGGTTATTTTGTCACCTAACTACCAAATGTACTGTAGCACCTCGCTGGTCAGTTGTTTGCTGTCAAAAACCACCCTATTTCTAAATATTATAAGCAAGCGAGGAATCGAGCAAGGAAAAACATATTCTTTGAAGATAAAGTATCGAAATACATCGCATGCCTATAAGATATCTAAAATATATTCGCTCACTTCCCTTGCATGCTCAATCGTTTGCCTTTCCAAAAGCATTCTTTATCTAGATATATGAGTTAGCGCAACGAGCGAGGAGAAAATATACAAAAGACACCAAGATGATTTTTATGGTGTACATCTCGATCCCTGCAGAATTCGATGATCATAGTTGGACACCTCGATACAAATAATATGATATTCGGGCATCTCTCTGCTGGAATAAGAGTGATTACTGCCTGAGAAGATCTTGTTTCTAGATTTTATGAAGAAGCAAAATTGATTTATTTTTTTTTTTTTTAATAATGAGAACAGGTTCATGCGTATTTTCACTCCCTTCTCGTGACTTCATTAACGTAATAGTCACAGGCCGTTATCTCATGTAAATTAATCTACTTTTAGGGTGACATTGCATCTCGAATCCTTGCAGTCTTATACTTACATTTTATGAGTTAAAGAATAGCATAACATTGGATAGAGAAACAAGATGTAAACCTATTTCGTTCGTTTCAGATCCAAGATGGCCATTGATGGCTATGGCTATCGATACTTTGAAAAAGCCCCAAATCATCTAAAATAAGTTCACCTATATCCAAGCTAATATATTTAAATATGCAGCCCATAGATTCGGGGGCATGAATTCCCTACTGATTTAAAATTCGATTTCGATCTATTTCTCCTTGGTGCCATTTAGTTACTGAGCTCTGTACAAAGCCGTGGCTCTTTTATGAGGGCAGCTGCTACCAAGCCTTTCCTGAAGAAGTAACCTTTGACCAAGCCTTGATGAATTGTCGGGACATAGACTTGGAGATGGGTCAAGTAGACTTAGCGTCCATACATAGTGGCCAGGAGTATGACTTCATACTCAGTCTGTGTCAGGATTCTGTACGTATTTGTATTTTCTTATTCTGCTACAGTGCCACTTTCGGTATTTTATGGCTAGCCATGGATCTCGTATATGAAGCTACATGCTGAGTAAAAAGTGCATGTAAATTAGTTCTGACAGTGTACTGCAACGTATGCATGATATCCCCCTCTCCTCTTTCACTGTCCATTGCGTCTATTCCCCCCCCCCTCTCTCTCTCTCTCTCCATTTTTCTCCATGCTTTAAACTAAAGAGATATAATTTGATTTGATTATACCTTTAATCAATCCACAGTAGTAATTAGATAGCCTTAAAGGCTTATATTGACAAGAAGAATGCCAGTGAATCGTTTGTATAGAATGGCGAATCATTGAAAAAAAAAAGAGAAGAAAAGCTGAAGTCTCTATTGTATTATATTTTGTCAAGAGTGGAACTAGCTGCAGTCACCATTGGATAGGACTCTACAAACCTAATCCAAACATAGAAGGCGCGTTTGTTTGGTCAGACGGAACACCCGTGGGCTACACCTTCTGGCTTCCTGATCAGCCGGATAATTATTGGGGCAACAATGAGGACTGCGTCGAAACCCTTCTTAAATACGGATTGGTTGGATGGAATGACGTTAGTTGTTCTCGTGGGTTCCCATATATCTGCAAGGTCACTTTCAACATTTAAAGACATTGATGCATTTTAGAGGGAAACACCGAGTTCTAACACCAGTGTGCAAGAACCACAAGGAGGAATGACCAGAATTTCCTTTGAATCCGTCATAAGGCCAAGGTTTTCCACGAGTCTTACATTGTATCTACTGTGAGGGACTGGAACAAGCTTCCTTTTTTCGATTGTCAACAACTCATCCCTGGAAACACTGAAAGCTAGATTGAAAGAATATCTATAACTCTTTCTACACTCAGTACGCTTCTGTTAGCGTGGATGTGTTTTGGGAGGACATTTCGCCGACCCAACCATACAGATACAGATACAGCTAAAACTAAATGACAAAAATAATTGATAAAAGGAAAATGAGCATAAAATATATAATAGCATTGTAAACTTAGGGAGATCATAGTTTTCAGTCCCTAGACCAGGGCAGTGGGGTTTCCGGATACCGTTGAAGGGGGGGGGCACAATATTCCGAATCTATTCTGACGATAGTATCGTCATTATTATAATACTATAAGGATTCATCATCATAAGGGTGGGGGAATGGATATCTTTTGCCTCCATCTATCTGCCAGTGGGTCAAGGGAAAGCAATGTCTCCAAGGTACATGTGTTTCCGGAACGACATTCTAGATCTATCCTATTCTCTTTACTTAAATCATCACCTGGATGAAAAAAAATCAAGAGCTGAAGAATCATCATGACCATGGCACTGCTAAATGTATATTATTCAGGAGTTTATCTCTTTATTGTAACTACAAAGTGTAAATAGAAATTCCTTTTAATTGAAAGTAGTTTTTATATGGAATATCAGTTTGACAGATTGCATCGACCCTTTTGCCTTAGTGAATTATAAAAGAACCTGTGGTAAATGGTCTGTTGTTCTCAACTGGATTTTCAATCAAGCTCATTAAATGAAAGATTTATTATTATTGGTTGAGATAAACCATAAAACCTGAAGGCGAGGCTGGTCCCGTCAGACAGGAACATACTGCTGTATTCGAAATTACTGACATAAGATTCTTAAATTTCTCATTATTTTGTTTTTAGCATGAAACCTGAAAGCAAGGTTGGTCCTAGCCAGACAGACAACCAATTAAGGAACATACTGCTGTATACGAAATTACTGACATAAACTTCTAACTCCTTTTACATGACTGTAAAGATACAATCTTTGGTAGCTCTGAATTAAGTGGGGTTTTTTTTTCATTTCAATTCTTGTTTCCTAATTAGAATTAAAGACATTATGACAGAAGTGCAAAGACTAATGCTGTTATATTGACAATAACATTTGCAAATATCAAAGTGGTGTTCATCAAAAGTACTCCGTGTATTCTGTGCTCGCAAGCCCTCACTATTTATACACTAATATCATAGAATGCACTCTAAGAATAAACGGTTCAATTTTGCATCCTTCAAATGCAACAGTGGGAGCTCCTTTATGGGTAAAGCTTAGCACCCACAGAAGCAATTTGCACCTTTAAGAGTGCAGTGAGCTACATTTTTTGCACCCTTAAGGGTGCAGAGTTGTACCCTTTAGGGAAGGTGGGAAATTCGCACTCTTTTGAATACAAAAATTCTTGCAACCTTTAAGGGTGCAGACAAGTACAAAAGGGTGCATCTTTGTACCTTTTCATGTAGGGTGCACGGTTGCACTCAAAAAGGTGCTGTCAGTGTTGCATTTCGGGTGCAAAATTGAACCTTTAATTCTAAGCATGTGCGATTAAACGTAGTTTTTTTTTGCAGGAGTTTCTTCATTTATTGTCAAATCAAATAACAAATTTACAAACAATAGTAATAAATATACAACATAACTGATCAAATTACAAATGTGACAGTTAAATAACAAATGACAACAGAATAAAGACATGATTATAAGTAGAAATGAACAAGTAGAGAAAAAAAAACAAGAATGCAGGGGCCAGCTACCTTAAGCAAAATGCTTGAATGAATAGCAGCCAGGGGAAAGGGCTTACATGGAAACCATAATGAATATAAATGTCTATATCATAAAAGCGATGTCACTAACTGAAAAAAATTACTTACTACAAAAAAGGGGAATAGGGGGAAGGAAGGGGGTGAGGTGAAGTGTGTTCAAGTGGGTGCACGTGCAGGTGAAAAGATAACGAATAAGTGGATAGAAAATACTTCTTTAAAGAAGCTTTCAAAGAAAAAAGGGATACGGCGTGTTTAATATCAAAAGGTAAATTATTCCAAACATCTGGACCGTGATGTCTTATCGTTTTTTGAGCTATGATTAATTTAGGATTTGTTAAATGAAGATCTGATGAATGTCGTGTATGGTAGGAATGGACATCTCTGTTGTAGATAAAAAATATTCTGAAAGGATATTGGTGTAGCGTTGGTGGAAAATTTATACATAAATATAGCAGTTTGATAGGTGTGAATATCGTTAATTTTCAATGTTTTAAACTTATAAAATATAGGATTAGTATGGGCTAAATAATGAGAGTGATTACAGATACGGAGTGCTTTCTTTTGAAGACGCAATATAGTGTCTATATTCATTTTGTTACTATTTCCCCATACTATGTTACAGTACCATATATGTGACAAAATAAACGAGTTATAAAGCATTAATAGTGATCTTGAGAGAGATATTATTTCAATTTATATACAATGCCTATGCCTCTTGCTACCAACATGCTAATGTTACGATCGTGACTATTCCAAGTTACATTTGAGTCGATCAATATACCTAGAAATTTTGTTTCTTGTTTTTCGGTAACGCATGTCATCAATGAAATATTATTACGAAATACATGGGTAGAATTAATGTGTTTAAAGTACATGAAGTTTGTTTTGTTTATATCAAGGGAGAGTTTATTGGATTTAAACCACATTGACAATTTCTTTTAATTCTTGATTCAGAGTTGTAACAAGCATGTTTAAATTTTGGTGTGAATAAAATATGTTAGTATCATCTGCAAATAAAACGTATGTTAGTAAAGGTGATGCACTGACAATATCATTCATACATATTAAAAATGCAACGGGCCTAAGATTGAGCCCTGTGGTACTCCACATTTCACAGTACATATATTAGATGATTTGGATTTGAAATTAACATATTGACGCTTATTATCTAAATATTCCTTAAACCAGGAATTACGATCCCTCTGATGCCATGATGTCTTTTAATTTACATAATAATATAGCATGATCCATTGTATCGAATGCCTTTGATAAATTCATAAAAAACCCCAACAGTGTTGCTCCTTTTTGAAATGAATCGGTTATTTTGTCGTAAAGTTGTAAAATTGCGTGGTCAGTCGAATGATTTTTTCTGAAGCCATATTGGTTGGGAATTGACAGTTTATTCATATCCAAAAAAGAGTATAAGCGTTTGTAAACAATTTTTTCAAGTATTTCAGAAAAGCTTGGCAACAACGAGATTGGGCGATAGTTTTGCAATAGGGCATGGGGTCATCTTTTTTATATATTGGAATTATTTTGGCAAGTTTTAGTGAATCAGGAAAAATTCCCTGGGAAAGAGATAGATTGAAAATATGTGCCAGCGGGGAAGCCAAGAAATGAATAATTTGTTTTAATAGATATACACTTATTCCATCATGGCCACTAGATTTAGAAGGACGTAGAGATCGAACAATTTCTAAAATTTCATGAACATTCGTTGGATTAAAAAACAATGAATGCTCAGTATGATTAATTAAATATTGTGAAAAATCATTATCATTAGTAACAACCTTTGAAGCCAATTTTGGGCCAACATTAGTGAAATATGTATTAAATGCATCAGCAATATAAACCAGTGTCTTTAATGTAATTTCCATTCTCTAAAAATTCAACATTTTGTACATTTTCTCTTTTTTTACATAACATTTCATTAATTGTATGCCACAATGTTTTGTTATTGTCTTTATTGCTTTCAATTTTGTCAGAAAAGTCTGATTTTTCGTGCTAAACGGATATAGAAGTTAGCTTATTACGGTATTTTTTATATTTGTTTGATGTTCCAAAGTAGGTGATTTAAGTGATATCTTATATAATCTATCACGAGTAAATATTGATTTTATTATTCCTTGAGTGATCCACGGTTGTTTATTCTTCTTTTTGCTGAAGGTTATTCTTGTCAGAGGCACATTTTTATCATAGTAATGAAGAAGTGTGTTTATAATATTTCATATGAATCATTAACATTTGTCTCATGAAAAACATCTTGCCAACTTTCTGTACTCAAATCTGTTTTTAGGGACTCTATATTGCGTTTGGTTTCTTTTGGTCGAGTAATGTGTTCTTTATTTGAAAGCTGATGTAAGCGTTTATTATCTGAACATTTCGTGAAAATTGGTAGATGTCTGAGATATCGTAATATGTTATTCCATTACTATCTGTACTCAATACGTTTGAGAAATGTTGTCAATTATTGTATATGTTGTATTTGTAATCCTCGTAGGTTTGTCAATAAGAGTTTTGAAAGAAAATGTTGATAATAAATTAGTAAAATGTTGCCCAAGGACAGTGTAAGGCAAAGAGAGATCTATATTAAAATCACCCATGATGTAAATATCTTTGTTTTCTCGAGATACGGTTTCAAGACATGATTCTAATTTATCTAAAAATATATCAGCTACGTTCTTTGGTGATCTATAAATTACACGGACTATTTTATTTTTATAGTTACCGTCAACAATTTCTATGAATAGGGTTTCTATGCCGTTAATTTTAATATCATGCCTCACTTTATAATGCAGATTATTGTGAATGTAAAACGCGACACCGCCTCCCTTACCATTTTTGCGATCTATATGGTTAAATGTGTAATTCTCAATATCAATATGGGAGGGGTCGTTGAGTGTAACCATGTCTCTGTCAAAGCTATTATAGAAAAAGGAAATGAATTTAATATAGATAAAAACTCATTGAAAGTATCAAAGTTCTTTTGCAAATTTCGGCTGTTTATGTGTACTAAGCTGAAAAGTTTTGGTTTATCATTTTGGTTTGTTGAATTAAAAGTAGAAATGAATTCTTCTGCAGTATAGTATTTGCTCTGGGAAGTAAATAGTTCATCATTTAATATATCATCCAGATCCATGAATGAAGAACAAATTGGTATGTAATACGATATAATGAATTTGGAGTGCTTGGTGCGTACAAGTGCAAAGAGAGGTGCATGTAGTGATGTGCCGAGTTGTGTGTGTGTACATGTTCGCGTGTGTGTGACAATCTGACAAACCCGGGGCTGGTGGCAATTAACACTATTCTTACCTTTTTATTTTTCTTTTAAAGGAAAAAATGGGTAAAAATACATTTTGCAAATAGCTATAGATTTGATGGGAAAAAAAGAAAAAGATCTAAATTAAGTTGTTGATAATTTTATGCAGTCAATTGAAATTATACTTTAGTACTGGTAGGGCTATGAACCATGTAAACTGTACATTAAAAAGTGAGACTTGATATGGAAAAAGGGGATGATATAGGCAAACAGATTACCCAGCATCGCACAATAGACTTCCCATTAACACTATGAACATGATGGACAAAGAAAGCGGACAAAATAAACAACCCCTCATTCTACCCTTCACAATGGTTCTGGTAGTCAAAAGAACATCCCTTCACTGCTATTATCTAAAATATGTGGAACAGGTGTAACATGCATATTCACCTGGAACTAATGATTAAACATAATAGCTGTGAAGGGATGTTCTTTTGACTACTAGAACCATTGTCAAGGGTAGAATAAGAGGTTGTTTATTTTGTCCACTTTCTTTGTCGGTCATGTTCATAGTGTAACCTTTCGTTTTGTCTGCTCTGGACAGAATGGCATCAATAAAGAGAAAAGAATGGAAAAGAATTTAAATCTGGCGATGAAAAGGGGGGAAAAACACCATGTAGCTCGATCATATACATGGACAATCATTACACTTTGATGGTTTCTTGGTATGTATCAATAAGGCCTACTCTTAATTTGGATCATAATACGTGTATAAGGCAAAATAAACAGAAAGTCTAGGACGAGTGACGTGGTATCCTCATTTGCATATTCATGTTCACGTGATTCATAATCTGTTTCCTCCAAGTATTTCATTTGATAACATGACGCATGTATACAAGAGTGAGATCATTATCTGAAAATTCATATTAACACATCAGTTGCCAGGTAAGGGAAAGGGAATTAAACAAGTATCCACAGTACAGTGAAAACGTAGGCTTGGTTTGACAAGGTACAAAAAAGCATGTTACCCATGAATTACAAATGAGGACCTTCACGTGACTAATCTATACAGGGAAAAAAATCATTGGCATGACACCTGATCTGTAGAGGAAGTTTGTGCATAGTTAGAAAGGGGGGTTGACAATCACATGAAGCGAAGATAACTTGAAATTTACCTCTAAAGAACAGGTCAAAATTTTCCTAACAATTATGTATGGAAAGGTGTCCTTGCTTAGATGAAGAGAAAAAACACAATCGAGATAAAAGATATTCAAGTATGCCGAGGGCACGGGATGACAAGATGCACAAAACGAACAAACTTAACAAATTTGAAGGAAACAGGGATCCTCATTTGCACAGGTATTTGATACAACATAATGGTCTTGTACCTTCACCAACTAAGTTGGAATAAGCATGAGGGAGCATAACATTAGCCGGTTCCTGTAGGCAATGGGTTGAGTCAAGAGTGTCAAAAATACCATGGTAAATAAAACATGTTTAGTGAAATGCTTGGGTTATGAAGCTTGACATGCAAAGTATATAAAAGAGGATCCTCATTTGCATAGGCTGTGATGGCACGACATGCTTTGAAAACACAACCTAAACATCCGCAACCCTGATTGGGCAACATAAGTGAAACCAATTTGATACAACATAATGGTCTTGTACCTTCACCAACTAAGTTGGAATAAGCATGAGGGAGCATAACATTAGCATATATATATCGTAATATTGTAAAAATGTATACATGATAGAAATACGCCTCATTAACCCGTTGAATTATCAAAATTTCATAAACTGTATACGGGGGGAGGGGCTGTGATGGCACGACATGCTTTGAAAACATAACCTAAACATCCGCAACCCTGATTGGGCAACATAAGTGAGATCAATTATAAAACTTTACATATCGATTAAATAGCGTCCAAGCGTTTGCCAGGGAATGGAAACGATTTAAGCCAGAGATTCATGTAAAAATAGACCCAAGATACAGAAAGCATGTTCTGTCTCCCTGACGTCTCCCTGATAACGACGAATGAGGACCCTCTATTAATAGGCAGCATTAGTAGCCTAAACAATACAACAATAACAATCATATCCATGTGAACCACCTGTTCAGATGATCTAGTTTCCAAAATAACGGCCGAAATGCACAGATAGTAGTTTGTAAAAACAAGAATCAATTGAAGCCAAAGGAAACTTTACATATGAATCACATATCACTTTTTTCCTAACAATCATTCAAAAAAGGAATAATGATCCTGCCAAGGTGATGAGAATATATGAAATAAAGATAGGTGTAGTGTACCAGTCGAGAATGACAAAATGGACAAAGACATTGTATTGCGAATCGAATAAAGACTCTCATTTACATAAGTTGTTTAACAGACAATTACCCTGCTCAGACACAAATAAATGAGTTTAGACACAATGGGATAGTACGAAGAATTTTCGAGCAGGGAAAGGCTAATCGAGGTAGCGATTTACATATAACTTGTATACCTGTACTTTGCATATGGATACCCACGTGTTCATCCGCACAGTGCGTGTAATGTATTCAAATTAGAGGTTTTGATGTTTACATATCATTTTCATCACATTATGTTTTGATCTTCTTAATGTTGTTCAAATATACAGTGTTTTTAATTTATGAAGTCATGGTTTATATTAAAAAAGGGGGGATAAACACGTGGTGCATCAATATGCACTACAAACAGTATATTTTTCAGTTATAGAAAGTTCCTCATTTGTATATGCATTGACAATTATTATCCGTGTGTTTACACTTTTAAGTAGGCTTGTAACCTATTCGTCTGCAAACTGAGTTGGGCCAGTTATTGTGGCGGTATACATGAGATAACATTGATCGTAGAAAGGGAAAGTAAATAAACCAGCAATAAATCAGTGCCGTCATAATACGATTTGAGAAATGTACTTCATTTTAAAATTAATATCTTTTCTTTTCTGTTTTTTTTTTTTTTTTTTGAAGGGGAAAAATGCTGCGTAATGTAGGTATAACACTAGCAGGTGACATGAATAATGTAGGTAATTAGAAGGTCTACAGTGAGCAAAACACAATTATGCTCAACTTTAAACTAGCGACTATCCCCGGGAGGGTATACAAAGGAGAGTATTATAAGTTAATAGGGCTATATGGAAATGAGGATCCAAATTCAGCATGTTCAAAATAACACCCACAGCTACAGTAATCCAAGAAAAGGTTTCAGTTGGTTATAGTGTTCAAAATGCGATAACAATTAACATAGAAGTTCATAAGAGGAAAAATTTTCTTAAACATGTATTTTGTCATGAGAAAAAGACATCATGCAGGAAGAGCAACAAGAAATGGCAAAAAAATACTAAAGTATTTTGTAAATCTAGGGTGATTATTTTTATTTGAAAAAATGGTTAGCATGCATCATTATACATGCAAAAAGTCTTCGTGTTAGAAGAAAAATAGAAAAAATTCTCATTCCGTAAGACGAAGAATGGTATAAATAGTGAAGGTGTTTGAAAATTTTCACTTTGTGGAAAAAGATATTTTTTAAAAATGCCTTCTCCTCTTGAGGCTGTATTTTTTACTAAAATACAAGAACTATATACAACAATTATTTTCAATAGTCTAAAGAATATTCATAATGATTACTTCTTTTCAGCGGACATTAAAATATTTATACTTGCCAACTGTTTTATATTGTATTCATATTTATGTATATCGTTCGCATAAATGTCATATAGGAACTAGTACTTATCAATTTGAAATAAGAGAAAGAAAAAGTATTTCTTACGTGAATGTTCTCTTCTGTTTCCTTGACAGCGTTGCATTGCATGTTAGTGTTATTGTTTCAATCCTCATATGATCACTTCATCAATACTTCACAGATAACTAATTTCCTTCGTCAGTATACGTCTTCCATTCTCTAGCGCTTTTTTCCTGTTGTGGGAGGGGTTGGTGGGGAGCGCATGGTATGTACGGGTTATAGTTAGAATTAAATTATACACTCGAAATGCACGTTTAAAAGTTTAACATCGTTATTTTTCCTCCTTTTCTTACTGTACATATTCCTCAGGTCTCTCTTATTCCCACCTCTCTAATCGTACTCAAATAGCTACACGTTATATTTTGCTCTTTTATTTTGCTTTTTTATTTTCACGCACGACCTACATTCATGTCTTTCTCTAATCCACTGCCTGGACTGTTTCCGTATCGCTAATTCGATCTGCTGAGAATACACCACCAACGTTCATAACGGGACAGTCGCTTTCTTTTCCTGAGAGGTGAATTTTTCGGAGATCGCTCGATTAGCGGATTGCAGCGCTGAGCGGAGAGTGCGGCGCAATGAACAAGGTGAGCAGAAGGGGGGGGGGGGGAGGGGAAATAAAAAAAAAGGGACAGAGTCTGGACTAATCTTTCTCTTTATCCGTATTTCTATCAAACGTGATGAATATCCCTGAGGGGATTACAGACTATGCAGTCACATCACATTTGATGGTCAACTCAAACTTCATTAATCGGTAGCGATAAAAAAACCAGATGACTTTTCTCACTTTTTATTTCAGACATTATTTCAAACAGAAAATGTTACAGTAGTTATAAGAAACTTAACTAATATCACAATGACGATGAAAGATATATGGTATACAGTACCGTTTTGTATAGAAACTTTTCTGTTAACATCTTATTGACAGTTTTAATGACCATATGCTTGTTTTTATTATGAATAAATAATAGAGCACTCTACAGAGCACTCTACAGAGTGGATTTTGCGCATTATAAATCATATGAATTCATAATAGTAATAATAATAATGATGATGATGATGATGATGATGATGATTATAATAATAATTGAATAATACTAATAATTGAAAATAATGCTAATAATAAGGATAATGTCGTTGATGACTATGATTATGATGGTGATGATGATGATATCAATAATGATAATAATAATCATCATCATCACCGTAATATAATGATGATAATAATTACAATCATCATCATTGTAATGATAAAAACAATGATAATAATAACAAGAATAAGAATCATATTGTATACCCTGGGAAACCTCATTAGCTCATCATCAGTGCTGTACTTCTTGAAGGTCCTGCAAATTATTAATACCCTATTGCCTGGTCCTATTTATACGTTGATCGAATGGGACATCTGTGGGTAAAACATCTTATCCAAGGTGGTAAGCACCAACCGAGGATCGAACACAGAATGTCTCGTTTATGAGTCAAGAGCCTTCACCAATATACTATCATGTTCCTAGTTCAGCGAACTCAAAACTGACCTAGCCAATCTATCAGACGTTCTCTGCAAAAAAAAATCGACGCCCATGCACATCAGATTTCTGACATTGAAGCATCGTTGAAAGATACAAGTGACCATGCCCTGAACATCGAGCAAAACGAAATACCTAGGCTCCGTAATGAACATAAAGCTGATATAGCTGCCATAGAGAAGAAACTTCTTATGATGGAAATATATCAGCGCAAAGCTAATCTTCTATTCTACGGAATAACGCAAAGCAAAAATGAAAATGTCTAAGACAAACTGAGAAACGTCTTCATTGAGCTCGGTATATCACCCGATGCGGCTGCTAAGATCACGATGGTTAACGATCATCGACTTCCACGGAAACCACGAAGCACGGATGGACCGGCAGCAAGCGACCAAGGACCGGACCCCATCAAAGCCAAATTCGCGATAATGACGGAGCGCCAACTCATCCTCGAAGCCTACCAAGCACGCGACAAAAACGCGACCGGTAGCGATGGCCAAGCGGCTAGTCCCGGCGGCGAAATTTTTTTTCCTTCAACATTTTCGCTCCTTGCGCGTGCGCACATGGTCATTTTCCGAGAGCTCATAAATATTCATATGTACGTCCTGAGACCATCAATCACGTCATTCTCCGCGCGCGATTTCATAAATCAGGATCGCGCGCTGGCGCGGGTTTGTGCACAAATTAAATGATGTGTTGCAAGCCCTCGTAATTATTTTATAGCTTAAATAATGTAGGAATATTAATGTTGTTAAAATGAAATATACATCTGGCTTAATAATTAAGGATGCATCGCTTGCCAATTACATGGCTAGGATTCTATGGTCTTAACAATTTCAAAGATAATTTTTGTACTGCGGCTGAATATTGCTGGTTCCTGACTCTGAGTTGTAGTCATTCTAAACATCATCCCTGTCTCTCATATC
>CM057169.1:1464505-1478505 GCA_029962745.1 Echinometra lucunter | reverse complement strand
CAATAATTGCAAGGAAGAAAGTAGAGGAATACTGACACTAATGTAGCTACCCTGTAAATATATATGAAAAAGTCTTCCCTTCTTCTTCTTCTTCTTCTTCTTCTTCTTCTTCTTCTCCTTCTTTTTCCTTCTTATAATGATTATGATTATTATCATTACTTTTATAATCTTAATCGTCAAAATAATCATTTTAAAGAATCATTACTGTTACCTCGGGGAATAAACAGGAAGGCGATGATCATTACAAATTTATTAAAAAAAATATCATGAAACACGAGTTATGAGGAAATGAACATACCTGGACTTTTACAGATAAGCCGATGTGTAACAATGCTCTCCAACTCTGGTATATCTGGTAGGTAGATATTCTCATCGGTTATCAGTTTGGGTACCATGTCATAAACTTCTCCATTTTCGAGGGTAGTAGTACCACACGATATCGAATCGACCAAAGGACAGTTGCCTGGTACGGCACTGTTACTGACAACCTGTACCACTAGAAATTTACGTTTCGAAGATTACTACTGAAAGAATGTATTAAATTTTTTTGGGTAGAATTTTATTCAGTATTGGGTGTAAAAGTATCATACACATTGTTGGAAAGGTTTTAACCCAACTTTGGATATAAGTTACCCACTATCCTGTCATATTTTTACTTAACCTATTCAGGAGTGAACGTATAGAAAAAACAAAGTTTCGTCAAGTTTTTTCAAACACCTCTAAGGCAAAAGATTTAGCTTGCGCAGCCCGTTTCGGCAAGCTGCATTTTCCCCTCCATGGTCTACCGATCAGTGCTTGCAAGGATAATGATTACTGAATAGAATTATTGCTCAGTTACACATCACATCTCCTCGGCCCAATATCCAAACAATTGGGGTAAAAGTCAAAGACAATTTAATAACATAATTACTTAATTCAAGAGAAAACAGTCGTGTAAGATAATCACAACAAAAAATACACATAAACACAAAAAGACTAGTTACCCAAATAGGCAAGACAAAATGTTACAAATCGTCCTCCCACAAATACATACGCCATTTTGCATAGCTTGCAGGTAATCACGTAGCTAGTTAGGTGTGACTCGATAGTGGAGTATGGCTTGATAGCGATCATCATTTAATAACGAAATTAAACCAGATGTATAAAACTGAAATAGAAAAAGCGGCAATGGTTTTTAACGGCAGGTAATGAAATTACACTTTGTAACTAATTTGGCCAGACGATGATAAATTAATTTGAGCATAGAAGCATACCTATTATGTACAGGAACAAATGGCTCATAGCCAGGGAAAACTGAGATAACAGAGTGAGAGATAAATTAACAGAGAGAGAGAGAGAGAGAGCAAGAGAGGCGAAACAACTCGGTCAAAAAGAATGACAGAGAGAGAGAGAGTCGAGAGAGATCTATAGCAAAATAGAGAATTTTAGAGTGAGAAAGAGAGGGGGCGCATGGTATGAAGGGGTTATAGTTAGTATTAAATTATACACTCGAAATGCACGTTTAAAAGTTTAACATCGTTATTTTCCCTCCTTTTTCTTACTGTACATATTCCTCAGGTCTCTCTTATACCCACCTCTCTAATCGTACTCAAATAGCTACACGTTATATTTTGCTCTTTTATTTTGCTTTTTTATTTTCACGCACGACCTACATTCATGTCTTTCTCTAATCCACTGCCTGGACTGTTTCCGTATCGCTAATTCGATCTGCTGAGAATACACCACCAACGTTCATAACGGGACAGTCGCTTTCTTTTCCTGAGAGGTGAATTTTTCGGAGATCGCGCGATTAGCTGAGTGCAGTGCAATGAACAAGGTTAGCAGAAGGGGGGGGGGGGGGGGGGAGGGGAAAATAAAAAAAAAAGGGACAGAGTCTGGACTAATCTTTCTCTTTATCCGTATTTCTATCAAACGTGATGAATATCCCTGAGGGGATCAGAGACTATGCAGTCACATCACATTTGATTTCCTCTCCTGTGCGTAGGTCAACTCAAACTTCATTAATCGGTAGCGATCAAATACCAGATGACTTTTCTCAGATTTTATTTCAGGCATCATTTCAAACAGAACGTGTTACGACAGCTATGATTAACTTAGCTAATATCACAATGACGATGAAAGATTTATGGTATACAGTACCGTTTTGTATAGAAACCTTTCTGTTAACATCTTATTGACAGCTGTAATGACCATATGATTGTTTTTATTATGAATAAATAATAGGGCACTCTACAGAACACTCTTCAGAGTGGATTTTGCGCATTGTAAATCATATGAAATAATAATAATAATAATAAAAATAATAATGATGATGATGATGATAATAATTAAATAATACGAATAATTGAAAATAATACTAATAATAAAGATAATGACGTTGATGACTATGATTACAATGGTGATGATGATGATATTAATAATGATAATCATCATCATCATCATCGTAATATAATGATAATAATAATTATAATCATCATCATCATAATGATAAAAACAATTATGATATTAATATCACGAATAAGAAGCATATCGTATACCTGGCAAACCTCATTAGCTCATCAGCAGTGCTGTACTTCTTGAAGGTCCTGCAAATTATTAATACCCTATTGCCTGGTCCTATTTATACCTTGATCGAATGGGACATCTGTGAGTAAAACATCTTGCCCAAGGTGGTAAGCACCAACCGAGGATCGAACACAGAATGTCTCGTTTATGAGTGAAGAGCCTTCACCAATATACTATCATGTTCCTAGTTGAATAACTACGTTTTAATCACACATGCTTAGAATTAAAGGTTCAATTTTACACTCTAATTGCAACACTGGCAGCACTTTTTTTAGTACAACCTTGCACCCTACATGAAAAAGGTGCAAAGATGCACCCTTTTGTACTTGTCTGCACCCTTAAAGGTGCAACTATATATGCACCTTTAAAAGTGAAGGATTTTTTTGTATTCAAAAGAGTGCGAATTTGCACCTTCCCTAAAGGGTACAACTCTGCACCCTTAAGGGTGCAAAAATGTAGCTCACTGCACTCTTAAAGGTGCAAATTGCTTCTCTGGGTGCTAAGCTTTACCCATAAAGGAGCTCCCACTGTTGCATTTGAAGGATGCAAAATTGAACCCTTTATTCTTAGAGTGCATTCTATGATATTAGTGTATAAATAGTGAGGGCTTGCGAGCACAGAGTACACGGAGTACTTTTGATGAAACACACTTTGATATTTGCAAATGTTATTGTCAATATAACAGCATTAGTCTTTGCACTTCTGTCATAATGTCTTTAATTCTAATTAGGAAACAAGAATTGAAATGAAAATAACCCAACTTAATTCAGAGCTACCAAAGATTGTATCTTTACAGTCATGTAAAAGGGGTTAGAAGCTTATGTCAGTAATTTCGTATACAGCAGTATGTTCCTCAATGGGTTGTCTGTCTGACTGGGACCAACCTTGCTTTCAGGTTTCATGCTAAAACCAGTAATGAGAAATTTAAGAAGCTTATGTCAGTAATTTCGAATACAGCAGTATGTTCCTATCTGACGGGACCAGCCTCGCCTTCAGGTTTTATGGTTTATCTCAAACCAATAATAATAAATCTTTCATTTAATGTGCTTGATTGAAAATCCAGTTGAGAACAACATACCATTTACCACAAGTTCTTTTATAATTCACTAAGGCAAAAGGGTCGATGCAATTTGTCAAACTGATATTTCATATAAAAACTACTTTCAATTAAGAGGAATTTCTATTTACCTTCCTGAATAATATACATTTAGCAGTGCCATGGTCATGACGATTCTTCAGCTCTTGATTTTTCTTTTTCATGCAGGTGAGACCAATACAGCCATTATTTCATTTACATGATTTAAGAAAAGAGAATAGGATACATCTACAACGTCGTTCCGGAAACACATGTACCTTGGAGACATTGCTTTCCCTAACCCACTGGCAGAAAGGTGGAGGCAAAAACTATTCATTCCCCCACCCTTATGATGATGACTCCTTATAATAATCAAATATACCTTGCACTGAGAGGCTCCAGTTCAAAATGGATTCTCTGAGGAGACTGGCATAGCCCTATTTTCGGATGGGCGCAGCCCCGGAGAAAATGGTAGCTATGCCAGTCACCGAAGAATCCATAATTTCAACTGGTGCATCGAAAAGAGTGCATGGTATAATCCTACAAAAGAAGCCTTGATAGGTAAAAAATAAAAACTAAATGTGAAATCTAGATCTAAACCTTGTACGTACGGTCGATCGGTCATTTGCACTTTTGTTTGCACTTATTACGCTATACACGCATGACAGACAATAGTCGGTTAGACAGTCCTATTTAGCTAACAGTGTTACCTAGAAAAGTTCTTTCCGTTGAAGGTTTTTCATTGATTTAGGTTCCTATGTAGTTTGTGAACATTTTCAGCTTGGTTGCCCAAGCAGAAACCTTGAGCAATTTGCATAATTTGCATAAATCTGTATGCGTATAGGTTTTACAGCGCAAAGGCAATTTACACAGAACGTTGAAACTGAACTACGTGCCAATTGTGTATGTGCGGTGATACGGAGCTTTAATAGCGTTGTCAATCTTGTGAATTCAACCTTTGATGAAACGAAACAACCTTAATACACACAATCAGGTATGAATGCACATCCAATTAGGGGTTTGTGGGACATGGAAATCATTTCAGTGTTATTTTTACAAGTAGAAATCACGTTTTTGTACTAAGAATCATGTTGATATCAACTTAATATCTGTAAACAACCGTGAGTGTACTTTTTGCACGTAGAATGAGAGTAGAATGAGAATCATTTGCAATAAAAGTTACGTTCTCACACTAGCACTCTCTTTTTTAATAATAAAGTTTTACAAATTGATGAACTATACTTGTACAAGCTTGGATGCTTTATGTACCACTTTGACAAAAATCAATTACCGGAAAATTTATTGCAGATATTCTCAAGAAACAACCAAGTTCACAATTATTCTACAAGACAGTCCAATTTACATCTCCCACTGACCAGAACACTTACTACTCAAAAGACATTTATATACACAGGACCACAGTTGTGGAACTCTTTGAATAATTCTATTAAAACAGCCCCCACTATTTTTTCATTCAAACTAAACTTAAAAAGTTCCTTTTAGATAGATACGACTGTTAGTTGTCAGCATGAATAGGGAATGCATATTTTTGACACATACTTGCTAATAAAAAAATAACAATATGATATCATCAAAAGGTCAAAAGCTTTGCAAAAGTAATTGTAATGTAAAATTCTCCATTCTCCATCTCTCATTTTCACCATTATCATCTTTCATCTTACATCTCTTCGTTTCTCTTTCTCTCTCTGTTTCTCTGTCTCTCTGCTAGTAAATCGTCACTTGCCATTCCCTTTTTTCATTATCATTTTACATACATTAACTAATGCAAGTCACATCACTCTTTCTTTTGTATGGGCAGGGCCGCGGGGGGGGGGGGGGGGGGGGGTTGGAATAACAATTTGTATTACATCATTATTGTATCATTATTTTTGTAAGCCACACAGGGGTCTATACAATACAAGCTCTGCTTCTTTAGATTGACTCCTCCACTGATATATTACTCTCAATTCAAGTTAACACTTACAGATATATTATGTTCGTTGATCTGTGCATTATATTGTGGAAATAAAGAAACTTCAGAAAGTTCAGTAGGCCTACTCCCAATGAACCGGTATTAATGTGCGCAGGCAGGTTGGCAGCCTTCTTGTATTGTTCTAGTTCCTTTGGGTGTACCTCTTCGTGTAATGTTAGCCGTATGGATCAAATCAACGTTATTTGAACATCCTAACACCACAAGTATGTTTACAATTCATTTGTACATTTCAAAAAGATGATGATTATTTTTTAATATGATACGACTGTTGCAGACATAGGGTGCATAATGATGTACATATGTATCTATTTAATTATAAGACTTCGTACTTTGTTAAAATGCTAGAGCCCAAATATTTTCACCCACTGATATGTGATTCTGTGCGTGAACGCTACTTAATGCCGACCAGAATATGGCTGCAGTAAACGTTTTTTTAATTTTTAATAAAGATGGGCCTAAACGAAGAATGTATACCGCTGTTAGTATCATTCTTAATGCATGTCAGACCAAGTTTTAATCATTTAGATAAAGAAGTTGACGTTTCCTTGATTTTAAGTACTAAACCCTGACCTGTAATTGCAAAAATATGTTTAAACTCTATTCTACATCCCTACAAAACCCCTATTTCATGGAAATATCACACATCAGTGTACCCCTTTTTGTTTCATCAAAGGTTAAATTCACAAGATTGACAACGTTCTGTATCACCGCACATACACAATTAGTACGTAGTTCAGTTTACATATTCTGTGTAAGTTATCTTGGGTGGCATATCCTTTATCCATACAGATTTATGCAAATTATGCAAATTGCTCAAGGCTGCTGTTTGGGCAACCAAGCTGAAAATGTTCATAAACCACAAAGGAACCTAAATCAATGAAAAAACTTCAACGGAAAGAACTTTTCTAGGTTTGTAAATTGTCAAACCGGCTACAACCTAGCTCAGCCGCGCCACTAGCTTTTTTTTTTTTTTTTTTAAACACGTGCACACGTTGGTATCAATAATGCCTATAGCATTGTCATTTATTTGATGTACGATAAAAGAGCAATGTAGACAAATTGCCTTGCTTCAAGGGCATAAGTACCGTACCGCGGGGATCGAACCCCCGACCTTCGCGTCTCCAGTCAAGCGTCTTAGACCACTCGACCACGGCACCTCCACTAGTTGGCTCTCAGCTTCAATATCACTATACATTTTAGCGATATCGATAGCTTATATCAAAAAAAGTGACGTCAAAATATTGGTATAGCGAAAAACTATACGGAGGTCCGACGTCAAGCGATCTTCATGGTGAAATTATTTTATGTCACGTGAGACATTCCTGGCCAATCCTTGCAAGAGAATTTTATGATTTAGGATATAGTATATGTAATAATGACAATACTATCGTCAGAATAGATTCGGAATATTGTGCCTTCCTTTTTACGGAATCCGGAAGCCCCACTGCCTTGGTCTAGCGACTGAAAACTATGATCTCCCTAA
The DNA here is from genome assembly GCA_029962745.1 of Echinometra lucunter. Lineage (NCBI taxonomy): Eukaryota > Metazoa > Echinodermata > Echinoidea > Camarodonta > Echinometridae > Echinometra > Echinometra lucunter. The sequence goes on along the minus strand of CM057169.1, from coordinate 1,471,389 downwards.
GTTTACAATGCTATTATATATTTATGCTCATTTTCCTTTTATCAGTTATTGATGTCATTTAGTTTTAGCTGTATCTATATCTGTATGGTTGAGTCAGCGAAATGTACTCCCAAAACACATCCACGCTAACAGAGGCGCACTGAAGAAAGAAAGATTTATAGATATAGTTCCAACCTAGCTTTAAATGTTTCCAGGGATGGGTTGTTGACAATCGAAAAAAGGAAGCTTATTCCTGTCCCTCAAAGTATATACAATAAAAGAGGTTTGGAAAACCTTGGCCTTATGCCGGATCTACAGGAACTTCTGGTCATTCCTCCTTGTGGTTCTTGTACACCGGTGTTAGAACTCGGTGTTATCCTTTAAAATTCTTTAAATGTTGAAAGTAACCTTACAGATATATGGGGATACAACAGAACAATCAATGTCATTCCATCCAACAATACCGGATCTAAGATAGGTCTTGACGCAGTCCTGGTTGTTGCGCCAATCATTAGGCTGATCAGGAATCCAGAAGGTGTAGCCCACGGGTGTTCCGTCTGACCAAACAAAAGCGCCCTCTACTTTTGGATTAGGTTGGTAGAGTCCTATCCAATGGCGATTGCAGCTAGTTCCATTCTTGACAAAATATAATACAATAAAGACTTCAGCTTTTCTTCTCTTTTTTTTCAGTGATTGGCCATTCTATACAAACTATTCGCTGGCATTCTTTTCGTCATTATATGGGCCTATGGTGACACGACATATGCTCCGCCGACATTTGCTCCGCCGACATTTACTCCGCCGACAATTGCTCCGCCGACATATGCTCCGAAACGACGACATTTGCTCCGCCGACATATGCTCCGAAATGACATTTGCTCCGCCCACAATTACTTCGACTAGATATTTGCTCCTCAGAATTATTTCGACAATAATGTGACAACTGCCCCGCCGACAATTTCTCTGCCGAATTAATTTCGTTGAGAGTCCATGGGCGTCAATCCAGGGGGACAGGGGGACACGTCCCCCCAAAAATATTGTAGGGTGGGGTACACAATAGGGCATGTGTCCCCCCCCAAAAAAAAAATCACGATCGCTGTTGGCAAGGGAGAGAAGGAGAGAGAGAGAGAGAGAGAGAGAATGGAGAGGGAAGAGGAAGGAGGGGAAAAAGAAAAAAAGAAGGAGTAAGGTTCCCAAATAAAGTCATATTCGGCTTATTTGCTTGTGTATTTTGACAATGAAATAACACTGGTAAAAAGAAATAGAGTGTACATTTTTCCTCGCCCGCTGCGCTCGCTCGTATAATATTTAGATGCAGGATGTTTTCGGATGAGCAAAGTTTGAAGCTAAACTGTCACAGAGTTGCAAGATCCCAAGCAATTTTTATGTATATAATGACCTCTATGACCTTTGACCTTGAGACCCCAAAATCTAATCGGATCATTGTCCCTCCCATATGCATGTGAGCCAAGTTTAAGGTTGATCCGTCACACAGCTCCGTTATCGCGAGAAAGGAAAACGGGACGGACGGACGGACAAACCTATAACATAATGCCTTCGGCACCTACCTTAAGTGGGCGGAGGCATTCCTACTTTCCATTCTCTTTAAAACATCTATGAGGGGCAATTTTGACATACCGCAGTATTTTTATCTCAGTGCATACTACTTTCCAGTTTAGATCTGCTCTGATTTACTATGAATACTCTGATTTACGTAGGTTTATTTAGATTGATAATTACAAAAGCAAGCCCTATAATCCATTGTTTGGTGTCGATGGAGCAATACATGTATAATCACCGGTTCAAGTGTCGTGGTTTCCGAATATATTTCGGCGGAGCAATTGTCGGCGGAGCAAATGTCGGCGGAGCATATGTCGGCGGAGGAAATGTCGGCGGAGCATATGTCGGCGGAGCAAATGTCTGCAGAGCAATTGTCGCGGAGCAATTGTCGCAGAGCTTGTCGGAATTTTCGGAGCAATTGTCGGCGGAGCATATGTCCTGGAACCGGGCCTATAGGGCTATCTAATTACTACTATGGACTGATAACAGGTGTAATCAATTCAAATTATATCTCTTTATATCAAAGCAAGGAGAAAAGGGAGGGAGAGAGAGAGAGATAGAGAGAGGAATAGACGTAGGGACAGTGAAAGAGGAGTATGTTGCAGTACACAGTCAGATCTAATTTACATGCACTTTTTACTCGGCATCTAGCCTCATATACGAGATCCATGACTAGCCATAAAATACCGAAAGTGGCACTCTAGCAGAATAAGAAAATGTAAATACGTACAGAATCCTGGCACAGGTTGAGTATGAAGGCATACTCCTGTTCACTATGTATGGACGCTAAGTTGACTTGACCCATCTCAAAGGCTATGTCCCGACAATTCATTAAGGCCAGGCCAAAGGTGACTTCTTCATGAAAGACTTGGTAGCAGCTGCCCTCAAAAAAGAGCCATGGCTTTGTGCAGAACTCTGCAGCTAAATGGCAGCAATGAAAAATTGATCAAAGGTTTGACATTGTATTACATATTAAGTGTTTCGAGAGAAGAAAATCAAAATATCAGCAGTTTATCTATTTATTCTGTTTATTTTTTTTCCAGGCAAAGATAAAACGTACGAAGGAAACAAGAAAGAAATACTTCCGACTAATGCCTGAGGATGTCTAGAAGGAAACCTGTTCCCATTGAAAGATTTTCCTTACTAGTCGATGGTTCACAAATATACACAAATACACATAATGTACAAATTATAGTTCTAATTCATCTACAGAAAATTTAGAAAATATATTATGATTATCAAGTACAATGAAATTGCACCCTTCCAAGTGATGTTAAATTTGTGCGATAATGGTGATAGATCTTTTGATCACTGAAATGTAACAATTTTAAGCTAACCTCAAAAGTGGAATCAGAACCGATTTATATGGGCTGCACACTCAAAATACATCTCTCGGATAAATGAATTGATTGTGGTTGATTTCGGGCTTTTTCAAAGTGCCGGTATATAGCCAGCACTGCCGGTAGCCATTTCGGATTCTGTTCTAAAATACTTCCAGATTTATGATTTTCTTAAAGTAACTTTTGAAAGTTTTCGTGAAATAAAATACCACTTAAAACCGTTCTCACTAATTTGTTGCTTTTTTAGAGTAAGGCTGTCTCAAGCCTTATGGATCTACCATTCTACCCGGTCAGTTCAGGGAATTTACGGCTTCTTGTTCGCCATCATACTTCCCCCGATGACTGGGGGACATTTGAACTTACTGAATTTGTGCCATTGTTTTGGATGATGGCTGGCACACTGGGCGCCATTTTGAAAGTATGAGCTTTCTGTAACACGTGTATGTCCAATTTTCGGAGACATATTGTTCATGTTATTCCAAAATTAAGCAATAGGTTAATTTGAAGATCTTTTCTGATTGACTATAGACCTATATTATTAGGAATGATTTTTTGACTGGTATTATCCAAGCCTGCGACGCACAGAAAATTCTGCCAACCCTATGTAAGCATGAATGTCCAGACCGAATCCTGAGCTGTTGACGTTGGTAATTTTCTTCTAAACATAATCATCTGATTCAGTGCTTAGCACAGGTTTCGAGAGGCATGTCACCCTAAAAGTAGATTAATTTACATGAGATAACGGCCTGTGACCATTACGTTAATGAAGTCACGAGAAGGGAGTGAAAATACGCACGAACCTGTTCTCATTATTTAAAAAATAAAAATAAAATCAATTTTTTCTTCCTCATAAAATCTAGAAACAAGATGTTCTCAGGCAGTAATCACTCTTATACCAGCAGAGAGATGCCCGAATATCATACTATTTTGTATCGAGGTGTCCAACTATGATGTTCGAATTCTGCAGGGATCGAGATGTACACCATAAAAATCATTTTGTGTCTTTCGTATATTTTTCTCCTCGCTCGTTGCGCTAACTCATATATCTAGATAAAGAATGATTTGGAAAGGCAAACGACTTGACCAGCGAGATGCTAAAATATATTTGGTAGTTAGATGACAAAATAGACCATTTAACTATCTTATAGCCGTAGAGTGTAATTTGATGGCAAAACAACACTTTGTAGCAAAAAGTAGTTATTTTTTTCTAAAAAAGGGATCTGTTAGAGGGGTGGAGTGGGCGGTTGCAGACAGGTGAGGTTGTGTGTATACACGATGTAAGTTCGCGCAAGAAATTTCTCCAAAAGATTTCGATCATCCTCCCCCCCCCCCCCCCTCACCCCACGAAACGGATTTACGCCGGTGGGAATGTTTACCAGTTCTTTTCATCATAGATGTCCCAACCGAATCCTGAGCTGTTAACGTTTGTCATTTTCTTCTAAACGTAATCATATATTGCAGTGCTTACCACAGGTTGGACCATAGAACTCTGGAGTACAGATGCAATCAAAACCATGGATGGTCTCCAGGCAAGTTCCTTCATTCTGACAAGGATTCGAAATACAGGCTGTATGTGAGAGACATGTAAATAATGGTTAAAAACTATGAAATTAAACTTAGAAGTTCGGGCTGTACATAAAAGATCACCACCAAAAAAAAAAAAAAAAAAAAGCATCTAGTTTTATCCCAAATTTATCCATTTACATATCGGAAAGATAACCATGATGAAAAAAAAAAAGAAGAAAAGATAAGAAGGATGTCATCGGTAATCATACAAATAACTACTACCATTACCACCATCATCATCATGATATTCATTCATTCATTATTTTATCATTATGTCATTTTTGACTGTGAATGATAAAGGGATGATAAAGGGCCATCGCCCTATCTGGATAACTGGAGTGGATATATCCCCTCCAGTCACCTATGATCGACACACATGGTGGTTACATCTTTGGACAAGGTATTTTGCTCTCACTAGCCCCTCTCGACCCAGGTGTAATTTGGAACCTTGTAAATGCTGGGACAACAATAATTGCACGGAAGAAAGTAGATCAGGACTGACACTAATGTAGCTACCCTGCATATATATATATATATATATATATATGAAAAAGTCTCTTCTTCTTCTTCTTCTTCTTCTTCTTCTTCTTCTTCTTCTTCTTATTTTTCCTTCTTATAATGATTATGATTATTATCATTACTTTCATAATCTTAATCGTCAAAATAATCATTTTAAAGAATCATTACTGTTACCTCGGGGAATAAACAGGAAGGCGATGATCATTACAAATTTATTTTAAAAAATATCCTAAAACACGAGTTATGAGGAAATTAACATACCTGGAACTTTACAGATAAGCCGATGTGTAACAATGCTCTCCAACTCTGGTATATCTGGTAGGTAGATATTCTCATCGGTTATCAATTTGGGTACCATGTCATGAACTTCTCCATTTTCGAGGGTAGTAGTCCCACACGATATCGAATCGACCAAAGGACAGTTGCCTGGTACCGCACTGTTACTGACAACCTGTACCACTACAAATTTAAGACACGAAGATTACTAATGAAAGAATGTATTAAAATTTTTGTAGTAGAATTTAACCCAGTATTGGGGGTAAAAGTATCATACACATTGTTGGGAAGGTTTTAACCCAACTTTGGATATAATTTACCAAATATCCTGTCATATTTTTACTTAACCTATTCAGGAGTGAACGTATAGAAAAAAAAAGAGTTTCGTCAAGTTTTTTCAAACACCTCTAAGGCAAAAGATTTAGCTTGCGCAACCCGTTTCGGCAAGCTGCATTTCGCCTCCATGGTCTGCCTATCAAAGCTTGCAAGGATAATGATAACTGAATAGAATTATTGCTCAGTTACACATCACATCTCCTCGGCCCAATATCCAAACAATTGGGGTAAAAGTCAAAGACAATTTAATAACATAATAACTTAATTCAAGAGAAAACGGTCGTGTAAGATAATCACAACAAAAATACACATAAACACAGAAAGACTATTTACCCAAACAGGCAAGGCACAATGTTACAAGTCGTCCTCCCACAAATACATACGCCATTTTGAATAGCTTACAGGTAATCACCTTGCTGGTTAAGAGTGACTCGACAGTGGAGCATGGCTTGATAGTGGATCATCATTTAATAATGAAATTAAACCCGAATGTATCAAACTGAAAGAGAAAAGGTTTTTAACGGCAGGTAATGAAATTACACTTTGCCACTAATCTATCTAGGTGATGATAAATTAATTCAAGTGCATAGAAGCATACCTATTGTGTACAGGAACAATGGCTCAGGGCTAGGGAAAACTGAGAACAACAGAGTGAGAGATAAAAACAGAGAGAGAGAGAGAGAGAGAGAGAGCAAGAGACGAAAGAACTCGATCAAAAAAGAATAATGAGAGGGAGAGAGAGTCGAGAGGTTTATAGCAAAATAGAGAATTTTAGAGTGAGAAAGAGAGAGGGGAGGAGGGTTTGGGGGAGGGGGGGGGGTGTGGGCGCATGGTATGAACGGGTTATAGTTAGTATTAAATTATGCACTCGAAATGCACGTTTAAAAGTTTAACATCGTTATTTTCCCTCCTTTTTCTTACTGTGCATATTCCTCAGGTCTCTCTTATACCCGCCTCCCTAATTGTACTCAAATACCTATATATACCTATATTTTGCTCTTTTATTTTCACGCATGACCTACATTCATGTCTTTCTCTAATCCACTGCCTGGACTGTTTCCGTATCGCTCATTCGATCTGCTGAGACATGTGAGAATACACCACCAACGTTCATAACGGGACAGTCGCTTTCTTTTCCTGAGAGGTGAATTTTTCGGAGATCGCGCGATTAGCTGAGTGCAGTGCAATGAACAAGGTTAGCAGAAGGGGGGGGGGGGAAATAAAAAAGGGACAGAGTCTGGACAAATCTTTCTCTTTATCCCTATTCCTATCAAACGTGATGAATATCCCTGAGGGGATTACAGACTA
>CM057169.1:1453957-1464005 GCA_029962745.1 Echinometra lucunter | reverse complement strand
TTTTAAAAACAAAAAGTACTCTGCGTCTTTAATACATTTAATATGTCTTTAATACATTTAACACGAGCTTTATTTAATTGGTAGGTTCTAGTAGTATATCATGTCTTTATTTAAGATCATGTGCAACCAGGCCCGGCCAGTCCTAAATAATACACCTTTCTGAAAGGAACTATAAATGGCAACAGCTAACTATCTACAACAACCAATAACTCAATCATTGTATCAGTTTATGGATGGTTTCCTTGTTCCTAGTCCATTAGGGCCTATTACTTCAACAAACACACCCTTGTGCGAGTAGGCCTAAATGCACTGTGTGACACAATTCAGCCTGTACATTCGAGCTGATCATTCAAAAAGGGCTTCATTTACACAAACTCCAATATTATTCATAACAACATTTCCTACATTATTTAAGCTATACAATAATTACGGGGGCTTGCAACACATCATTTAATTTGTGCACAAACCCGCGCCAGCGCGCGATCCTGATTTATGAAATCGCGCGCGGAGAATGACCTGATTGATGGTCGCAGGACGTACATATGAATATTTATGAGCTCTCGGAAAATGACCATGTGCGCACGCGCAAGGAGCGAAAATGTCGTAGGAAAAAAAATTTCGCTGCCGGCGAACAAGCAAGTTTCTCCGTGAGTCCCTCTTTTATACATATTTCTTTATATTTCACAAATTCAAGGTTTAGACATTTTCATAAAGAAAATTTTAAAAAGAATTTTGCTTTTTATTGCATCATGGTTGTCATGCATATATTGTTTCCCATTCCGTCTCTCATGATTAGTACTGCCAACAGGATTATTAATTTGTTCACCGCTGGTAGGTATATGGTAGGTGGGAGTCAAGTAATATTAATGCTGTGCTCGTTAGATTGTCTACAATATAAACGGACATTTAACCAACACCACTGAACACAGGGATATTTAGTTTAAGTTAGAATTTTAGGAATAAACTGTTTAAACTAATTGATGAAATAGTAAGAAAAAAAAGGGTTTAACTTCACATGATTTCAAGTGGTTATATGGAAGCGCTATAGAATCTCATCTTTGTCATCGTTGCATTCAAAAATCCATACATTTTTGACAAAAGTCAGGAACCAGCAATATTTAGCCGCGGTAGGCCCTACAAAATCGTCTTTGAAATTGTTGAGACCATCGAATCTTATTGGCAAGCGAGGCATCCTTTATTAAACCAGATTTATATGTCATTTTATTTCCTTTTTTGCCATAAAAGTAACACCATTTTTTTTTACCTGTTTTGTATTTTATTTTGAACACAATAAAGGCAAATTTCTGATTCCTCTTCTTTTATTTGATGGAAAACTCTTGAAAATTGGACAATGATAAGTAGTCTACTAGTAATTTGCAAATGATATGTTCCTTGCAGCTCCAGCTCATTGTGTATTCATATAGTCAGGTAGTGAGGCAGAAGTGGAAATAAAATAGTGCACTTTTAGGGGATCTGCGGATTGACTGTACTTTTGCATATATCGATACGGCATGATGTTTATATGATACCGCTCTTCCTGCGAACCCTACAATTATTATTACCGCAGCTGCGAGACATGTACACCTGGGTCGAGAGGATGACCAAAACACCTTGTCCAAGAATGTAAGCATCGGGAGGATCGAACCCATGAACTCTGGTACGAAAACCTTGACCAATAATACCATAGTTATCCCTATAATCTCAAAATGAAAATCCGTATTTACTGTGGCTTAGGCCTACATGTACACACACACACAAAAAAAAAAATTTGAAAATAAGCAAGGAGGCAGAAAAGAAATGAGAGTAGTGGTATTTTAAAGAGAAGAAAAATTCAACTGCCTTGATGGATGTGGTTGTTATGACAATTGCTGTAAACATGGCCATAATTATGATGACTATATTCGGAGCCTAATGGTGATAATTAAATTGGTAACGATGATAGTGATGATTTTCCTTAGTGCTTCACAGTGTTACAGGATATTGGTAGATGAGGGTGAAAATAAATTAATTGATAAAGTGGATCATGTCGATGTAGATGTCTGTTGGGGTAATTATCTTGGTAGCTGAGGCGTATAACCATTATCGAAAATAGACTCAGAGAGCCGCAATGTTATGAATGATGAATGAAACTCTACTTTTAGGGTATAACTCCGGATATGAGAGACAGGGATGATGTTTAGAATGACTACAACTCAGAGTCAGGAACCAGCAATATTCAGCCGCAGTACAAAAATTATCTTTGAAATTGTTAAGACCATAGAATCCTAGCCATGTAATTGGCAAGCGATGCATCCTTAATTATTAAGCCAGATGTATATTTCATTTTAACAACATTAATATTCCTACATTATTTAAGCTATAAAATAATTACGGGGGCTTGCAAACACATCGTTTAATTTGTGCACAAACCCGCGCCAGCGCGCGATCCTGATTTATGAAATCGCGCGCGGAGAATGACCTGATTGATGGTCTCAGGACGTACATATGAATATTTATGAGCTCTCGGAAAATGACCATGTGCGCACGCGCAAGGAGCGAAAATGTTGAAGGAAAAAAAATTTCGCCGCCGGGACTAGCCGCTTGGCCATCGCTACCGGTCGCGTTTTTGTCGCGTGCTTGGTAGGCTTCGAGGATGAGTTGGCGCTCCGTCATTATCGCGAATTTGGCTTTGATGGGGTCCGGTCCTTGGTCGCTTGCTGCCGGTCCATCCGTGCTTCGTGGTTTCCGTGGAAGTCGATGAGCGTTAACCATCGTGATCTTAGCAGCCGCATCGGGTGATATACCGAGCTCAATGAAGACGTTTCTCAGTTTGTCTTAGACATTTTCATTTTTGCTTTGCGTTATTCCGTAGAATAGAAGATTATAGCTTTACGCTGATATATTTCCATCATAAGAAGTTTCTTCTCTATGGCAGCTATATCAGCTTTATGTTCATTACGGAGCCTAGGTATTTCGTTTTGCTCGATGTTCAGGGCATGGTTACTTGTATCTTTCAACGATGCTTCAATGTCAGAAATCTTGATGTGCATGGCGTCGATTTTTTTGCAGAGAACGTCTGATAGATTGGCTAGGTCCGTTTTGAGTTCGCTGAACTAGGAGCATGATAATATATTGGTGAAGGCTCTTGACTCATAAACGAGACATTCTGTGTTCGATCCTCGGTTGGTGCTTACCACCTTGGATAAGATGTTTTACCCACAGATGTCCCATTTGATCAAGGTATAAATAGGACCAGGCAATAGGGTATTAATAATTTGCAGGACCTTCAAGAAGTACAGCACTGATGATGAGCTAATGAGGTTTACCAGGTATACGATATGCTTCTTATTCGTGATATTAATATCATAATTGTTTTTATCATTATGATGATGATTATAATTATTATCATTACATTACGATGATGATGATGATTATTATCATTATTAATATCGTCATCATCACCATCATAATCATAGTCATCAACCTCATTATCTTTATTATTAGCATTATTTTCAATTATTCGTATTATTCAATTGTTATTATCATCATTATCATCATCATCATCATCATCATTATTATTATTATTACTATTATGAATTCATATGATTTATAATGCGCAAAATCCACTCTGTAGAATGCTCTGTAGAGTTGCTCTATTATTTATTCATAATAAAAACAAGCATATGGTCATTACAACTGTCAATAAGATGTTAACAGAAAGGTTTCTATACAAAACGGTACTGTATGCCATAACTTTCATCGTCATTGTGATATTAGTTAAGTTTCTTATAACTACTGTAACATTTTGTGTTTGAAATAATGCCTGAAATAAAAGCTGAGAAAAGTCTGAGTTGGCCTACGCAGGGGAGAGGAAATCAAATGTGATGTGACTGCATAGTTTGTAATCCCCTCAGGGATATTCATCACGTTTGATAGGAATAGGGATAAAAAGAAAGATTAGTCCAGATTCTGTCCCTTTTTTTATTACCCCCCCCCCCCCTAACCTTGTTCATTGCACTACTCCGCTAATCGAGCGATCTCCGAAAAATTCACCTCTCAGGAAAAGAAAGCGACTGTCCCTTTATGAACGTTGGTGGTGTATTCTCAGCAGATCGAATTAGCGATACGGAAACAGGCCAGGCAGTGGATTAGAGAAAGACATGAATGTAGATCGTGCGTGAAATAAAAGAGCAAATATAACGTAATAAGTATTTGAGTACGATTAGAGATGTGGGAATAAGAGAGACCTGAGGAATATGTAAAGTAAGAAAAAGGAGGAAAAATAACGATGTTAACCTTTTAAACGTGCATTTCGAGTGTATAATTTAATACTAACTATAACCCGTACATACCATGCGCCCCCTCTCTTTCTCACTCTAAAATTCTCTATTTTGCTATACATCTGTAGACTCTCTCTCTCTCTCTCTCTCTCTCATTATTCTTTTTTGATCGAGTTCTTTCGTCTCTCTTGCTCTCTCTCACTCTTTCTCTCTCTCTCTCTCTCTCTCTCTGTTTATTTATCTCTCACTCTGTTATCTCAGTTTTCCCTGGCTACGAGCCAATTGTTCCTGTACATGATAGGTATGCTTCTATGCTCACATTAATTTATCATCGTCTGGCCAAATTAGTTACAAAGTGTAATTTCATTACCTGCCAGTGAAAACCATTGCCGCCTGTTCTCTTTCAGTTTGATACATTCGGATTGATTTTCATTATCAAACGATGATTCGCTATCAAGCAATGCTCCACTATCGAGTCACACCTAACCAGCTACGTGATTACCTGCAAGCTATTCAGAATGGCGTTTGTATTTGTGGGAGGACGATTTGTAACATTGTGCCTTACCTGTTTGGGTAAATAGTCTTTCAGTGTTTATGTGTGCTTTTTGTTGTGATTATCTTACACGTTTTCTCTTGAATTAAGTAATTATGTTATTAAATTGCCTTTGACTTTTACCCCAAATTGTTTGGATATTGGGCCGAGGAGATGTGATGTGTAACTGAGCAATAATTCTATTCAGTTATCATTATCCTTGCAAGCTTTGATAGGCAGACCATGGAGGCGAAATGCAGCTTGCCGAAACGGGTTGCGCAAGCTAAAGCTTTTGCCTTAGAGGTGTTTGAAAAAACTTGACGAAACTCTTTTTTTTTTCTATACGTTCACTCCTGAATAGGTTAAGTAAAAATATGACAGGATATTTGGTAACTTATATCCAAAGTTGGGTTAAAACCTTCTCAACAATGTGTATGATACTTTTACCCCCAATACTGGGTTAAATTCTACCACAAAAATTTTAATACATTCTTTCAGTAGTAATCTTCGTGTCTTAAATTTGTAGTAGTACAGGTTGTCAGTAACAGTGCGGTACCAGGCAACTGTCCTTTGGTCGATTCGATATCGTGTGGTACTACTACCCTCGAAAATGGAGAAGTTTATGACATGGTACCCAAACTGATAACCGATGAGAATATCTACCTACCAGATATACCAGAGTTGGAGAGCATTGTTACACATCGGCTTATCTGTAAAGTTCCAGGTATGTTAATTTCCTCATAACTCGTGTTTTAGGATATTTTTTAAAATAAATTTGTAATGATCATCGCCTTCCTGTTTATTCCCCGAGGTAACAGTAATGATTCTTTAAAATGATTCTTTAAAATGATTATTTTGACGATTAAGATTATAAAAGTAATGATAATAATCATAATCAAAGAAGAAGAAGAGGAGGAGACTTTTTCATATATGTATGCAGGGTAGCTACATTAGTGTCAGTACTGCTCTACTTTCTTCCGTGCAATTATTGTTGTCCCAGCATTTACAAGGTTCCAATCTACACCTGAGTCGAGAGGGGCTAGCGAGAGCAAAATACCTTGTCCAAAGATGTAACCACCATGTGTGTCGATCATAGGTGATTGGAGGGGATATATCCACCCCAGTTATCCAGATAGGGCGATGGCCCTTTATCATCCCCCTATAATTCACGGTCAAAAATGACATAATGATGAAATAATGAATGAATGAATATCATGATGATGATGGTGGTGATGGTAGTAGTTATTTGTTATTTGATTACCGATGACATCCTTATTACATTTTCCTTTTTTCCATCATAGTTATCTTTCCGAAATGTAAATGGATAAATTTGGGATAAAACTAGATGCCTTTTTTGTGGTCTTTTATGTACAGAGCCGAACTTCTAAGTTTAATTTCATAGTTTTTAACCATTATTACATGTCTTCTCTCACATACAGCCTGTATTTCGAATCCTTGTCAGAATGAAGGGACGTGCCTGGAGACTATCCATGGTTTTGATTGTATCTGTACTCCAGACTTCTATGGTCCAACCTGTGGTAAGCACTGTAATATATGATTATGTTTAGAAGAAAATGACAAACGTTAACAACTCAGGATTCGGGTCGGAACATCTACGATGAAAAGAACTGGCAAACATTCCCACCAGCGTAAATCCGTTTCGGTGGGGTGAGGGGGGGGGGGGAGGATGATCGAAATCTTTTGGAGAAATTTCTTGGCGCGGACTTACAAATCGCGTAATACAACACAAACCTCACCTTTCTGCAATCCCCCCCCCCTCCACCCCGCTAACAGATCCTTTTTTATTTTGGGGCGATTGAGGAAAGCGAAAATTAAACCACTTCTTGCTAGAAAGTGTTGTTTGCGCATCAAAATACACCTGCTACGGCTATATAGATAGTTAAATGGTATATTGTGTCACCTAACTACGCAGATATATTTTAGGCAACTCGCTGGTCCAATTGTTTGCCTGGTCAAAAACCACAAACCACCCTGTTTCTAAATATTACAAGCGAGCGAGGAAGCGGGCAAGGAAAACATAGTCTTTGAGATAAAGTATCCGAAATACAGACACCGCATGCCTATAAGATATCTAAAATATATTCGGGTCACTTCCCTTGGCATGCTCAAGTGGTTGTGCTCCTTTCTGCAAATCATGTTATCTTAGATAGTATGAGTTAAGGCGCAACGAGCGAGGAGAAAAATATATCGAAAGACACAAGATGATCTTTAACGGTGTACATCTCGATCCCTGCAGAATTCAAGGACAACCTCGATACAAGATAATAATGATATTCGGGGCATCTCTCTGCTAGAATAAGAGTGATTACTGCCTAGAAGATCTTGTTTCTAGATTTTAAATAAGCAAAAATTGTATTTTTCTTCTTTTAATAATGAGAACAGGTTCATGCGTAGTTTCACTCCCGTCTCGTGACTTCATTGACGTAATGGTCACAGGCCGTTATCTCATGTAAATTAATCTACTTTAGGGTGACATGCCTCTCGAATCCTTGCAGCCATATTGCTTACATTTTATGAGTAAAAGAATAGCATAACATTGGATAGAGAAACAGATGCAAACCTATTTCGTTTCGTTTCAGATCCGAGATGGCCATCCATTGATGTATTGGCTATCATATTTGAAAAAGAGCCCCAAAATCATCTAAAATAGTTCACCTATATCCAAGCTTATATAAATTAAAATGTGCAGCCCATAGATTCGGGGGCATGATTCCCTACTGATTTAAAATTCGATTTCGATCCATTTCTCCTCGGTGCCATTTAGTTACGGAGCTCTGTACAAAGCCGTGGCTCTTTATGAGGCAGCTGCTACCAAGTCTTTCATGAAGAATTTACCTTGAGACCTGGCCTGATGAATTGGTCGGGACATAGACTTGGAGATGGGCAAGTAGACTTGGCGTCCTACATAGTGGCCAGGAGTATGACTTCATCCTCAATCTGTGTCAGGATTCTGTAAGCATTTGTATTTTCTTATTCTGCTAGAGTGCCAACTTTCGGTATTTTATGGCTAGTCATGGATCTCGTATATGAGGCTACATGCTGAGTAAAAAGTGCATGTAAATTAGTTCTGACAGTGTACTGCAACGTATCCATGATATCCCCCTCTCCTCTTTCACTGTCCCTCGTCTATTCCTCTCTCTCTCTCTCCCCTCTCTCTCTCTCTCTCTCTCTCTCCATTTCTCCATGCTTTAAACTAAGAGATATAATTTGATTTGATTATACCTTTAATCAATCCACAGTAGTAATTAGATAGCCTAAAGGCCTATATATTGACAAGAAGAATGCCAGTGAATAGTTTGTATAGAATGGCGATCATTGAAAAAAAGAGAAGAAAGCTGAAGTCTTTATTGTATTATTTTGTCAAGAATGGAACTAGCTGCATCACCATTGGATAGGACTCTACCAACCTAATCCAAACATAGAGGGCGCTTTTGTTTGGTCAGACGGAACACCCGTGGGCTACACCTTCTGGGTCCTGATCAGCCGAATATTGGGGCAACAGCAGAGGACTGCGTCAAAACCTTCTTAAATCCGGAATGGTTGGATGGAATGACGTTGGTTGTTCTGGTGGGTTCCCATATATCTGCAAGGTCACTTTCAACATTTAAAGACATCGAAGCATTTAGAGGGAAACACCGAGTTCTAACACCAGTGTGCAAGAACCCACAAGGGGAATGACCAGAAGTTCCTTTAATCCGTCATAAGGCCAAGGTTTTCCACGCCTCTTTCATTGTATCTACTGTGAGGGACTGGAACAAGCTTCCTTTTTTCGATTGTCAACAACTCATCCCTGGAAACATTTAAAGCTAGATTGAAAGAATATCTATAAATCTTTCTACACTCAGTGCGCTTCTGTTAGCGTGGATGTGTTTTGGGAGGACATTTCGCTGACCCAACCATACAGATACAGATACAGCTAAAACTAAATGACAAAAATAATTGATAAAAGGAAAATGAGCATAAAATATATACATTGTAAACTTAGGGAGATCATAGTTTTCAGTCGCTAGACCAGGGCAGTGGGGTTTCCGGATACCGTTGAAGGGGGGGCACAATATTCCGATCTATTCTGACGATAGTATCGTCATTATTATAATACTATAAGGATTCATCATCATAAGGGTGGGGGAATGAATATTTTTGCCTCCATCTTTCTGCCAGTGGGTCTAGGGAAAGCAATGTCTCCAAGCTACATGTGTTTCCGGAACGACATTATAGATCTATCCTATTCTCTTTACTTAAATCATGTAAATGAAATAATGGCTGTTTTGGTCTCACCTGGATGAAAAAAAAATCAAGAGCTGAAGAATCATCATGACCATGGCACTGCTAATGTATATTATTCAGGATTTTTCTCTTTATTGTAACTACAAAGTGTAAATAGAAATTCCTTTTAATTGAAAGTAGTTTTTATATGGAATATCAGTTTGACAGATTGCATCGACCCTTTTGCCTTAGTGAATTATAAAAGAACTTGTGGTAAATGGTCTGTTTTCTCAACTGGATTTTCAATCAAGCACTTAAATGAAAGATTTATTATTATTGGTTTGAGATAAACCATAAAACCTGAAGGCGAGGCTGGTCCCGTCAGACAGGAACATACTGCTGTATTCGAAATTACTGACATAAGATTCTTAATTTCTCATTATTTTGTTTTTTTATGTTTTAGCTGAACCTGAAAGCAAGGTTGGTCCTAGCCAGACAGACAACCAATTAAGGAACATACTGCTGTATACGAATTACTGACATAAGCTTCTAACTCCTTTTACATGACTGTAAAGATACAATCTTTGGTAGCTCTGAATTAAGTGGGGGTTTTTTCATTTCAATTCTTGTTTCCTAATTAGAATTAAAGACATTATGACAGAAGTGCAAAGACTAATGCTGTTATATTGACAATAACATTTGCAAATATCAAAGTGTGTTTCATCAAAAGTACTCCGTGTACTCTGTGCTCGCAAGCCCTCACTATTTATACACTAATATCATAGAATGCACTCTAAGAATAAAGGTTCAATTTTGCATCCTTCAAATGCAACAGTGGGAGCTCTTTATGGGTAAAGCTTAGCACCCACAGAAGCAATTTGCACCTATAAGAGTGCAGTGAGCTACATTTTTCTTCACCCTTAAGGGTGCAGAGTTGTACCCTTTAGGGAAGGTGGAAATTCGCACTCTTTTGAATACAAAAATTCCTGCATCCTTAAAGGTGCATAGTTGCACCTTTAGGGTGCAGACA
>CM057169.1:1436647-1453457 GCA_029962745.1 Echinometra lucunter | reverse complement strand
ACTCGGCTAATCGCGCGATCTCCGAAAAATTCACCTTTCTGGAAAAGAAAGCTACTGTCCTGTTATGAACGTTGGTGGTGTATTCTCAGCAGATCCAGCAGATCGAATGAGCGATACGCAAACAGTCCAGGCAGTGGATTAGAGAAAGACATGAATGTAGGTCGTGCGTGAAAATAAAAGAGCAAAATATAACGTATAGGTATTTGAGTATGATTAGAGAGGCGGGTATAAGAGAGACCTGCGGAATATGTACAGTAAGAAAAAGGAGGAAAAATAACGATGTTAAACTTTTAAAAGTGCATTTCGAGTGTATAATTTAATACTAACTATAACCCGTACATACCATGCGCCCCCTCTCTTTCTCACTCTAAAATTCCCTATTTTGCTATACATCTCTCGACTCTCTCTCTCTCTCTCTCTCTCTCTCATTCTTTTTTGATCGAGTTCTTTCGTCTCTCTTGCTCTCTCTCTCACTCTCTCTCTCTCTCTCTCTCTCTCTCTCTCTGTTTTTATTTATCTCTCACTCTGTTGTTCTCAGTTTTCCCTGGCCCTGAGCCATTTGTTCCTGTACATAATAGATATGCTTCTATGCATTTTAATTAATTTATCATCATTTAGCCAGAATAGTTTCTCCCATTTCATTACCTGTCATTTCATTACCTGCCATTTCATTACATGCCGTTAAAGACCATTACCGCCTTTTTTCTTTCAGTTTGACACATTCAGGATTAATTTCATTATTAAATGATGATCCGCTATTAAAACCATGCTCCACTATCGAGTGACTCTTAACCAGCTAGGTGATTACCTGTAAGCTATTCAAAATGGCGTATGTATTTGTGGGAGGACGATTTGCAACATTTTGCCTTGCCTGTTTGGGTAAATAGTCTTTTTGTGTTTATGTGTATTTTTTGTTGTGATTATCTTACACGACCGTTTTATCTTGAATTAAGTAATTATGTTATTAAATTGTCTTTGACTTTTTCCACAATTGTTTGGATATTGGGCCGAGGAGATGTGATGTGTAACTGAGCAATAATTCTATTGTAGGGGAAATGCGGTTTGCTGAACCGGGCTGCGCAAGCTAAATCTTTCGCCTTAGAGGTGTTTGAAAAAAACCTGACAAAACTCTTTTTTTCTATACCTTCTCTCCTGGATAGGTTGAGTAAGAATTTGACAGGATATTTGGTTACTTGTATCCAAAGTTGGGTTAAAACCTTCCCAACAATGTGTATGATACTTTTACCCCCAATACTGAGTTAAATTCTACTACAAAAATTTTAATACATTCTTTCAGTAGTAATCTTCGAAACGTAAATTTCTAGTGGTACAGGTTGTCAGTAACAGTGCGGTACCAGGCAACTGTCCTCTGGTTGATTCGATGTCGTGTGGTACTACTACCCTCGAAAATGGAGAAGTTTATGACATGGTACCCAAATTGATAACCGATGAGAATATCTACCTACCAGATATACCAGAGTTGGAGAGCATTGTTACACATCGGCTTATCTGTAAAGTTCCAAGTATTTTAATTTCCTCATAACTCATGTTTCAGGATATTTTTTAAAATAAATTTAAATTTAAATAAATTTAAATGTAATGATCATCGCCTTCCTGTTTATTCCCCGAGGTAACAGTAATGATTCTTTAAAATGATTATTTTGACGATTAAGATTATAAAAGTAAGGATAATAATCATAATCATTATAAGAAGGAAAAAGAAGAAGAAGAAGAAGAAGAAGAAGAAGAAGAAGAAGAAGAAGATACTTTTTCATATATATATGCAGGGTAGCTACATTAGTGTCAGTACTGCTCTACTTTCTTCCGTGCAATTATTGTTGTCCCAGCATTTACAAGGTTCCAATCTACACCTGGGTCGAGAGGGGCTAGTGAGAGCAAAATACCTTGTCCAAAGATGTAACCACCTTGTGTGTCGATCATAGGTGATTGGAGGGGATATATCCACCCCAGTTATCCAGATAGGGCGATGGCCCTTTATCATCCCCCTATAATTGAAAGCTCAAACGATAACTTACCAGTTTGAAGTTTGAGCTGAATTTTATGAGGGAGTTGAGTGAGGAGATTAATTGAGATCCCGCCTCATGCGTGCGCACTCATTCTTCGGAGCATCAAAATGTGATCGCTGATAAGGTATATCAGCTATTTAATTGTCAGCTGATGCGAACGAACGTTAGCTTGAATACTACTAACAGACTATTGAAATTATTATATCTAAAGGGAGGGAGAGGAGGGCAATTAATCTCCTCACTCAACTCCCTCATAAAATTCAGCTCAAACTTCAAACTGGTAAGTTATCGTTTGAGCTTTCAATTTTATTTCGTTCGTCTCGAGAGGAGACTAATTGAGATTTTGTAGCTCAGCGAACACATTTTGAGTTGCACTGTCTACACAGACACATGTGCATTCAAGTACCTGAACAGTGTACTTAGAAAATAAATGATTTGACAGCTTATGTCAATAGAACATATACTAATTGTGTTTGCACAAACCTTGTGCTGTCTCAAACTGTACTACTGTTGTAGTATTGCTTGCGAGAATTCAGTTTCTCCACTGTCAGCAAGTGCATGGCTTGTTATAAAATTGCTGGAAAGTCTTTTCCCTCGACCATCCTGCCTGCTTCATG
The DNA here is from genome assembly GCA_029962745.1 of Echinometra lucunter. Taxonomy (NCBI): domain Eukaryota; kingdom Metazoa; phylum Echinodermata; class Echinoidea; order Camarodonta; family Echinometridae; genus Echinometra; species Echinometra lucunter. The sequence goes on along the minus strand of CM057169.1, from coordinate 1,450,813 downwards.
ATGCTAGAGACAGGCACACTTGCTCTGCTGGCTGCTGATGTTGCAGCTGATCTAGTAGAATGTGACTTGTACACAGAGGTGTCGATTCCGGCACCTGTTAATGCCACTTTAATCCATCGTGATGGTCTGTGATGATACTTTACCATATGGCTTGGTATAACTAATGAACAGGCGGCGCTCTGATCCTCTGATGCTCTCAGTCCTCTTAATGTATGCTCGTAGATATTTAACGATGCACACCCTCCTGTCTGGCGGATATGCTTTCAACTTGATGGTGAGACCATGGTGACCTGGTCTGCTTTGTTTAAGCAGTTCATCAACGTAAAAACTCACTGAACTTTGTTTCAGTTCCATCTTATCTAAGTTCAACAAATGTACAGTTTGCACCCTCTGTGCAGAGATCAAAGCTAACAATAAACAAAGTTTATGTGTGAGCTGTTTTAAGCTTAAAGTCTTCGCTGGTGACAGCTTGCGTAGAAATTTTAATACGATGCTAACATCCCAAGTGTCTTTATATCTAGCCTGTGGGGGTCTGAGGTTAAATGTCCCTTTGAGAAACCTGCAGATAAGTGGTTGTGTCCCCACAGAATGAACACTGTTTTCCAGTGTGACATACAAAGATAATGAGCTCCTTGCCGCATTTAAAGTACTATAACTAGCTTTTTTCTTGATAAAACAACTCTGCTAAAAATTCTAACACAAAGTTAACTGAAGATTGAAGATGACTTTTCTTCCTCTTTTCACAAAATTTAATCCACTTTGTCCAATAAACTTGGTACTGACGCTGAGTAGACTTCCTCAATGATGCTATCAGCACGTTGGTGATTCCTTCATCTAATCCTATATTCTCGAAGGGTCCCCGGTTACCCTGCAACATAAAAGATCAAGGCGATCATAAAGGGGGTGTGGTAAATTAGTTACTGGTTGTGTGAGCAGGTTGATATCTCTCCTTAATAGTAATGGCTCCTCCATAAGAATACCATTAAGACATGGAAACCATGATTGTGTTGGCCAATACGGAACAACTAAGATGCCTGATGCTTTATCAGACTTGATCTTTTGAATGCATCTGGCTAACAAGCAGAAGGGAGGAAAGGCATAAAAATCAAGCTTTCCCCAGTCTAGTGTGAATGCATCTATCGATTCTGCATTTGGATCTGGCAACCATGAAACATATCTCTGTGTTTGTGCATTCAACCTAGATGCAAAAATATCAATTTGAGGCTTGCCAAATCTTTGAGTGACTTTTCTGTATGCTTTTTTGCTAAGCATCCATTCCGTTCTGTCATTGAAATGGCGTGATTCATAATCTGCTTCAATATTTTGGCTGCCTGGAAGGTGTGCAGCACTAATCCAAAGATTTCGTTCCATGCACCATTTCCAAATCTTTGTTGAGAGCTTGTTACAATCTGGTGATTTAATGCCCCCCATATTGTTCACATAGCATACTGCTGTTGTGTTATCAGACCTGATCAAAATATGGGCATTACGAGTATTGTTATGAAAACATTTTAGCCCAAGGTCAATGGCCAAAATTTCAAGATAGTTGATTTCATTGTTTTGCGCCTTTTCATTCTCTGACGGGTTCCACCTTCCCCCAGTTTGAACTTGCATGTTTGTGGCACCCCATCCGTGACCACTAGCATCTGTTCGGATTTCGAATTCTGGATTTTTCCTTTTAATAGGGGCAAATGCTTCTTCCAGGTGGAGAATCCACCATTCAAGTTCTTGTCTTGACTCATTAGATAGCTCCATATTCCTATCAAAGTGTCCTTTGTTCTTTTTTAGAGCTTGTATTTTTTTCCATTTCCATGTTTCTATAAAACAGTGGCCCATACTGGACTGCAGGGAAGGTGGAAACTATTTTTCCAATAACATGAGCAACCTGTCTGATTGTGGGTCTTGGGTGTTTTAACAATGTTTCACATTCCTCCCTGACATTGTGAGCTTTCTCTACTGGGAGTCTAATGGTCATATCTACTGTATTGATAGTAAAGCCCAAAAATTGGAGCTCTTGCACTGGTTGCAGTATCGATTTCTTTGGATGAACCTTATACCCCAAATCCGAAAATACTTGTGTAGTAGCCTTAATGGCAGACTCAACTTTCTCTTTTGAGTCCCAAATAAGTATTGTATCATCGAGGTAGCCTAGTACAATGTGTCCTCTCTCACGTAGAAAAGAAAATACTGGTTTCAACATCTTTGTGAATAATCTGGGTGCTGAAGTTAACCCATTTGGCAGGGCTTTATATTGCCACTGTTGGCCTTGCCAATAAAATATTGCAAGTATTTTCGGAATTCAGCATGAATTGGTATGGAGTAGTAAGCATCTTGGAGGTCGACTGAAGCCATATAACAATTTTCTGTCAAAAGACAAGTCACAGTATGGATATTATCCATCTTGAAATGTTGTTGTACCACATACTCATTTAAATCTGACAGATCCAGGATCAATCTGAGACTGCCATTCTTCTTTGGCCTTGTAAAAATATTAGAAAAGTAACCATCTTTGGTGAAGAATGGGCTTCTTTCTATCACATTCTTCCTTTCAAGGCTTTCAAGTTCAACAGATATTTGATCTGTTTCTGATTTATTCCGTTTGAATTGACGACATTCCAATCTTTGTGGATGTGGTAGACTTTTATCAAAGTCTATCTTATAACCCTTTACAGCTCTAAGGATTGTATGATCAGACGTGATTTTCTTCCAATTGTTATAAAATTGTTTCAGTCGGCCTCCAACTGGAGATGCTTGATCAGAATAAACAGTGCATGCAGTTTCATGAATATAAGTGCAAAACAATGAATTATCGCCACCTACCTCTTGGGGTAGTCTGGTAGCTACTTCCGCTGGGGGTTCTCTAGGTAGCGGCCCTGAGCTGCCGGTGGTCTTTTCATCGCTGGGCTTTGTGACTGTCTGTGGCCCCTGGAGGGACCCTTTTGGTCCAAAAAAAGCCTGTAAGAAGTACTTGCTTGAGGCCGAGAATTGGGGTTAGACCACCCTGCGGCTCTGTACTGACGCTGGCGGGAGTAATCCCCTGCTCTGTATGGGTGGTAGTTGGCATGAGCTCGATAACGGCCACGACCTGGTTCAGAAGATTTAACAACTCGCCCTGTAGCTTTCTGTTCTTCAGTCATGTCCTTCACTCGCTTTCCAAGGTCGTCTCCAAATAGGAACTTTGTGACAGGGACCGTTGGTTTACAAAGGTGACTGTAGGCAGCATTCATGTCTGGCTTTATTTGTTCCTTGCGCAGGGCATTTACCTCATAATTTGCATTAGACAATAAAGCCAATGCGTCTTGTTGTGGGGCAGAAAGGTTGACTGACGAGATAGAGCGAGTGAAAGCCGTCAAGCCCCTTGTGAGGGATTTTTGTACCCTAGCTAGTTTTAAGTCTCTGCTTCTTGTTGCAGCGGACAGATTCTCCCAGATGACAGGGTTTACTTTGGGTACATCCAAGTAAGGGCAGTTGCTAGGTGGCAGGTACTTAATCCCAGTTTCTTCAAGGACTTTCTCCTCTAGCTTATTATTAATCAAAAACTAGTTGAGCTAGCTATTTCCTCTTCAAGAGGAGCCCCTTCATCAGACTGGGCAGCAAACTTAGCTGCGAACGTGGGAACCACCTTCTGTGTAGATTCCAAATGTGCTGAAGTTTCCATTTCATTCTCTTGGGAAGTGAAGTCCTCATAATCACGCTCTACGTCACCCGGCTGGACATACTGTTGGCATGGTTGGAACGGGTTAATGTTATCATCGTTCAAGCACTCACCATGAGCTTGGTCGGCGTAGTGCTGATCATAAAGCTCTCCTGCTGGCAGTGGGAGAGCACCAATGACACGATTAAGCATAGATTCTAGTCTGTTTAGTCGACTGTCAACATCTGTCACATTTTTTTCGGAAGTTGAAGAGCTGCTCTTGCCATCTGTGTTTTTCTTCTTTACTTTATCAGGCTTCTTCACAGCTCGCTTATCAACCTTCTTCCCGCCCGCGGAACTCTTGGGCTCATGACTTGCGGGTTGTTTGGCGATAGATGTGCTCGCGGGGTGCTTAGACCCATGGTGGAGCATCGCCGCCGGAGTCTCGGGGGCCGAAGGGGGTCCCGATATATGGTGGGAGACGCGGCAAAACCCGCAGTCTCCTGATCACGAGCGCTGCTCGAATTCATGATAGAATCATAAAAATACGAGTCCAAATATCGAGTAAATGTTACCTAGTCTTCTGTAACTCCTAAAAATAATTATGCAAAGTCGATATTGTAAAAATATGACGTATTTCCGAAGAAAAAGACGATTTTTCTGAAGAGTGCAACAGGTATTTGAACCTGTTATACAGCGTACGAAGCGATAATGAGTGCGCACGCATGAGGCGGGATCTCAATTAGTCTCCTCTCGAGACGAACGAAATAAAATTCACGGTCAAAAATGACATAATGATGAAATAATGAATGAATGAATATCATGATGATGATGGTGGTGATGGTAGTAGTTATTTGTTATTTGATTACCGATGACATCCTTATTACATTTTCCTTTTTTCCATCATAGTTATCTTTCCGAAATGTAAATGGATAAATTTGGGATAAAACTAGATGCCTTTTTTGTGGTCTTTTATGTACAGCCCGAACTTCTAAGTTTAATTTCATAGTTTTTAACCATTATTTACATGTCTCTCACATACAGCCTGTATTTCGAATCCTTGTCAGAATGAAGGGACGTGCCTGGAGACTATCCATGGTTTTGATTGTATCTGTACTCCAGAGTTCTATGGTCCAACCTGTGGTAAGCACTGTAATATATGATTATGTTTAGAAGAAAATGACAAACGTTAACAACTCAGGATTCGGTCGGAACATCTACGATGAAAAGAACTGGCAAACATTCCCACCAGCGTAAATCCGTTTCGTGGGGTGAGGGGGGGGGGGGGGGAGGATGATCGAAATCTTTTGGAGAAATTTCTTGCGCGAACTTACATCGCGTATACACACAACCTCACCTTTCTGCACCCCCCCTCCACCCCTCTAACAGATCCCTTTTTTATTTTGCGATTGAGCGAGCGAAAAATAACCACTTCTTGCTATAAAGTGTTGTTTTGCCATCAAAATACACTCTACGGCTATAAGATAGTTAAATGGTATATTTTGTCACCTAACTACCAAATATATTTTAGTAACTCGCTGGTCCAGTTGTTTGCTGTCAAAAACCACCCTGTTTCTAAATATTACAAGCGAGCGAGGAAGCGGGCAAGGAAAAACATATTCTTTTGAAGATAAAGTATCGAAATACACCGCATGCCTATAAGATATCTAAAATATATTCGGTCACTTCCCTTGCATGCTCAAGTGGTTTGCCTTTCCAAATTTTTTTACCTAGATATATGAGTTAGCGCGACGAGCGAGAAGAAAAATATACGAAAGACACAAGATGATTTTTATTGTGTACATCTCGATCCCTGCAGAATTCGAGGATCATAGTTGGACACCTCGATACAAAATAATATATTATTCTGGCATCTCTGTGCTGGAATAAGAGTGATTACTGCCTGAGAAGATCTTGTTTCTAGATTTTATGAAGAAGCAAAAATTGATTTTTTTTTTTAAATAATGAGAACAGGTTCATGCGTATTTTCACTCCCTTCTCGTGACTTCATTAACGTAATGGTCACAGGCCGTTATCTCATGTAAATTAATCTACTTTTAGGGTGACATGCCTCTCGAATCCTTGCAGTCATATACTTACATTTTATGAGTAAAAGAATAGCATAACATTGGATAGAGAAACAAGATGTAAACCTATTTCGTTTAGTTTCAGAATCCAAGATGGCCATTGATGGCTATGGCTATCGATACTTTGAAAAAGCCCCAAATCATCTAAAATAATTTCACCTATATCCAAGCTAATATATTTAAATGTGCAGCCCATAGATTCGGGGGCATGCATTCCCTACTGATTTAAAATTCGATTTCGATCTATTTCTCCTTGGTGCCAATTAGTTACTGAGCTCTGTACAAAGCCGTGGCTCTTTTATGAGGGCAGCTGCTACCAAGCCTTTCCTGAAGAAGTAACCTTTGACCAAGCCTTGATGAATTGTCAGGACATAGACTTGGAGATGGGTCAAGTAGACTTAGCGTCCATACATAGTGGCCAGGAGTATGACTTCATACTCAATTTGTGTCAGGATTCTGTAAGCATTTGTATTTTCTTATTCTGCTACAGTGCCACTTTTGGTATTTTATGGCTAGTCATGGATCTCGTATATGAAGCTACATGCTGAGTAAAAAGTGCATGTAAATTAGTTCTGACAGTGTACTGCAACGTATCCATGATATCCCCCTCTCCTCTTTCACTGTCCCTCGTCTATTCCTCTCTCTCTCCCTCTCTCTCTCTCTCTCTCTCCATTTTCTCCATGCTTTAAACTAAAGAGATATCATTTGATTTGATTATACCTTTAATCAATCCACAGTAGTAATTAGATAGCCTTAAAGGCCTATATATTGACAAGAAGAATGCCAGTGAATAGTTTGTATAGAATGGCGAATCACTGAAAAAAAAAAGAGAAGAAAAGCTGAAGTCTTTATTGTATTATATTTTGTCAAGAATGGAACTAGCTGGAATCGCCATTGGATAGGACTCTACCAACCTAATCCAAACATAGAAGGCGCTTTTGTTTGGTCAGATGGAACACCCGTGGGCTACACCTTCTGGGGTCCTAATCAGCCGGATAATTGGGGCAACAATGAGGACTGCGTCGAAACCTTTCTTAACTCCGGAATGGTTGGATGGAATGACATTAGTTGTTCTAGTGGGTTCCCATATATCTGCAAGGTCACTTTCAACATTTAAAGACATTGATGCATTTTAGAGGGAAACACCGAGTTCTAACACCAGTGTGCAAGAACCACAAGGAGGAATGACCAGAAGTTCCTTTGAATCCGTCATAAGGCCAAGGTTTTCCACGCCTCTTTCATTGTATCTACTGTGAGGGACTGGAACAAGCTTCCTTTTTTCGATTGTCAACAACTCATCCCTGGAAACATTTAAAGCTAGATTGAAAGAATATCTATAACTCTTTCTACACTCAGTACGCTTCTGTTAGCGTGGATGTGTTTTGGGAGGACATTTCGCTGACCCAACCATACAGATACAGATACAGCTAAAACTAAATGACAAAAATAATTGATAAAAGGAAAATGAGCATAAAATATATAATAGCATTGTAAACTTAGGGAGATCATAGTTTTCAGTCCCTAGACCAGGACAGTGGGGTTTCCGGATACCGTTGAAGGGGAGGCACAATATTCCGAATCTATTCTGACGATAGTATCGTCATTATTATAATACTATAAGGAGTCATCATCATAAGGGTGGGGGAATGAATAGTTTTTGCCTCCAGCTTTCTGCCAGTGGGCCTAGGGAAAGCAATGTCTCCAAGCTACATGTGTTTCAGGAACGACATTATAGATCTATCCTATTCTCTTTACTTAAATCATGTAAATGAAATAATGGCTGTTTTGGTCTCACCTGGATGAAAAAAAATCAAGAGCTGAAGAATCATCATGACCATGGCACTGCTAAATGTATATTATTCAGGAGTTTTTCTCTTTATTGTAACTACAAAGTGTAAATAGAAATTTCTTTTAATTGAAAGTAGTTTTTATATGGAATATCAGTTTGACAGATTGCATCGACCCTTTTGCCTTAGTGAATTATAAAATAACTTGTGGTATATGGTCTGTTGTTCTCAACTGGATTTTCAATCAAGCACATTAAATGAAAGATTTATTATTATTGGTTTGAGATAAACCATAAAACCTGAAGGCGAGGCTGGTCCCGTCAGACAGGAACATACTGCTGTATTCGAAATTACTGACATAAGATTCTTAAATTTCTCATTATTTTGTTTTTAATATGAAACCTGAAAGCAAGGTTGGTCCTAGCCAGACAGACAACCAATTAAGGAACATACAGCTGTATACGAAATTACTGACATAAGCTTCTAACTCCTTTTACATGACTGTAAAGATACAATCTTTGGTAGCTCTGAATTAAGTGGGGGGTTTTTACATTTCAATTCTTGTTTCCTAATTAGAATTAAAGACATTATGACAGAAGTGCAAAGACTAATGCTGTTATATTGACAATAACATTTGCAAATATCAAAGTGTGTTTCATCAAAGTACTCCGTGTACTCTGTGCTCGCAAGCCCTCACTATTTATACACTAATATCATAGAATGCACTCTAAGAATAAAGGGTTCAATTTTGCATCCTTCAAATGCAACAGTGGGAGCTCCTTTATGGGTAAAGCTTAGCACCCAAAGAAGCAATTTGCACCTTTAAGAGTGCAGTGAGCTACATTTTTGCACCCTTAAGGGTGCAGAGTTGTACCCTTTAGGGAAGGTGGAAATTCGCACTCTTTTGAATACAAAAATTCCTGCATCCTTAAAGGTGCATAGTTGCACCTTTAAGGGTGCAGACAAGTACAAAAGGGTGCATCTTTGTACCTTTTTCATGTAGGGTGCAAGGTTGCACTCAAAAAGGTGCTGCCAGTGTTGCATTTTGGGTGCAAAATTGAACCTTTAATTCTAAGCATGTGTGATTAAACGTAGTTTTTTTTTGCAGGAGTTTCTTCATTTACTGCCAAATCAAATAACAAATTTACAAACAATAGTAATAAATATACAACATAACTGATCAAATTACAAATGTGACAGTTAAATAACAAATGACAACAGAATAAAGACATGATTATAAGTAGAAATGAACAAGTAGAGAAAAAAAAACAAGAATGCAGGGGCCAGCTACCTTAAGCAAAATGCTTGAATGAATAGCAGCCAGTGGAAAGGGCTACATGGAAACCATAATGAATATAAATGTCTATATCATAAAAGCGATGTCACTAACTGAAAAAAAATTACTTACTACAAAAAAGGGGAATAGGGGGAAGGAAGGGGGTGAGGTGAAGTGTGTGCAAGTGGGTGCACGTGCAGGTGAAAAGATAACGAATAAGTGGATAGCAAATACTTCTTTAAAGAAGCTTTCAAAGAAAAAAGGGATACGGCGTGTTTAATATCAAAAGGTAAATTATTCCAAACATCTGGACCGTGATGTCTTATCGTTTTTTTGAGCTATGATTAATTTAGGATTTGTTAAATGAAGATCTGATGAATGTCGTGTAGGGTAGGAATGGACATCTCTGTTGTAGATAAAAAATATTCTGAAAGGATATTGGTGTAGCGTTGGTGGAAAATTTATACATAAATATAGCAGTTTGATAGGTGTGAATATCGTTAATTTTCAATGTTTTAAACTTATAAAATATAGGATCAGTATGGGCTAAATAATGAGAGTGATTACAGATACGGAGTGCTTTCTTTTGAAGACGCAATATAGTGTCTATATTCATTTTGTTACTATTTCCCCATACTATGTTACAGTACGATATATGTGACAAAATAAATGAGTTATAAAGCAATAATAGTGATCTTTGAGAAAGATAATATTTCAATTTATATAAAATGCCTATGCCTCTTGCTACCAACATGCTAATGTTATGATCGTAACTATTCCAAGTTACATTTGAGTCGATCAATATACCTAGAAATTTTGTTTCTTGTTTTTCGGTAACAGGCATGTCATCAATGAAAATATCATTACGAAATACATGGGTAGAATTAATGTGTTTAAAGTACATAAGGTTTGTTTTGTTTATATTGAGGGAGGGTTTATTTCATTTAAACCACAATGACAATTTCTTTAATTCTTGATTCAGAGTTGTAACAAGCATGTTTTAATTTTGGTGTGAATAAAATATGTTAGTATCATCTGCAAATGAAACGTATGTTTGTAAAGGTGATGCATTGACAATATCATTCATATATATTAAAAAAGCAAGGGGCCTAAGATTGAGCCCAGTGGTACTCCACATTTCACAGTACATATATTAGATGATTTGGATTTGAAATTAACATATTGACGCCTATTATCTAAATAGTCCTCAAACCAGGAAAGTACGATCCCTCTGATGCCATATGTCTTTAATTTACATAATAATATAGCATGATCCATTGTATCGAATGTCTTCGATAAATCCATAAAACACCCAACAGTGTGCTCCTTTTTTGAAAATGAATCGTTTATTTTGTTGTAAAGTTGTAAAATTGCGTAGTCAATCGAATGATTTTTTCTGAAGCCATATTGGTTGGGAATTGATAGTTTATTCATGTCCAAAAAAGAGTATAAACGTTTGTAAACAATTTTTTCAAGTATTTTAGAAAAGCTTGGCAACAACGAGATTGTGCGATAGTTTGCATTATTATCTATACGATATATATTGGAATTATTTTGGCAAGTTTTAGTGAATCAGGAAAAAATTCCCTGGGAAAGAGATAGATTGAAAATATGTGCCAGCGGGGAAGCCAGGAAATGAATAATTTGTTTTAATAGATATACACTTATTCCATCATGGCCACTAGATTTAGAAGGATTTAGAGATCGAACAATTTCTAAAATTTCATGAACATTCGTTGGATTAAAAATAATGAGTGCTCAGTATGATTATTTAAATATTGTGAAAAATCATTATTATTAGTAACAATCTTTCAGGCCAATTTTGGGCCAACATTAGTGAAATATGTATAAATGCATCAGCAATAAGACCAGTGTCTTCAATGTAATTTCCTTTCTCTAAAAAATCAACATTTTGTACATTTTCTCTTTTTTACGTAACATTTCATTAATTGTATGGCACAGTGTTTTGTTATTGTCTTTATTGCTTTCAATTTTGTCAGAAAAGTATGATTTTCGTGCTAAACGGATAATAGAAGGAAACAGGGATCCTCATTTACACAGGTATTTGATACAACATAATGGTCTTGGAATAAGCATGATGGAGCATAACATTAGCATATATATCGTAATGTTGTAAAAATGTATACATGATGGAAATACGCCTCATTAACCCGTTGAATTATCAAATTTTCATAAACTGTATACGGGGGGGGGGGGGGGGGGGGAGGGGGAGCCGGTTCCAGTAGGCAATGGGTTGAGTCAAGGGTGTCAAAAATACCATGGTAAATAAAACATGTTTAGTGAAATGCTTGGGTTATGAAGCTTGACATGCAAAGTATATGAAAGAGGATCTTCATTTGCATAGGCTGTGATGGCACGACATGCTTTGAAAAACATAACCTAGACATCCGCAACCCTGATTGGGCAACATAAGTGAGATCAATCATAAAACTTTACATATGAATTAAATAGCGTCCAAGCGTTTGCCAGGGAATGGAAAGGATTTAAGCCAGAGATTCATGTAAAAATGGACCTGAGAAACACAAAGCATGTTCTGTCTCCATGACATCTCCCTGATAGCGACGAATGAGGACCTTCGATTAATAGGCAACATTAGTAGCCTATACAATACAACAATAACAATCATATCCATGTGAACCACCTGTTCAGATGATCTAGTTTCCAAAATAACGGCCGAAATGCACAGATAGTAGTTTGTAAAAACAAGAATCAATTGAAGCCAAAGGAAACTTTACATATGAATCACATATCACTTTTTTCCTATCATTCAAAAAAGGAATAATGATCCTGCCAAGGTGATGAGAATATTTAAAATAAAGATAGGCGTAGTGTACCAGTCGAGAATGACAAAATGGACAAAGGCATTGTATTGCGAATCGAATAAAGACTCTCATTTACCATGTTTACATAAGTTTTTAACAGACAATTACCCTGCTCAGACACAAATAAATGAGTTTAGACACAATGAGACAGTACGAAGAATTTTCGAGTAGGGAAAGGCTAATCGAGGCAGCGATTTACATATAACTTGTATACCTGTGCTTTGCATATGGATACCCACGTGTTCATCCGCACAGTGCGTGTAATGTATTCAAATTAGAGGTTTTGATGTTTACATATCATTTTTATCACATTATCTTTTGATCTTCTTAATGTTGTTCAAATATACAGTGTTTTTAATTTATGAAGTCATTGTTTATAAAAAAAAAAAAAAGGATAAAAACGTGGTGCATCAAAATGCATTACAAACAGTATATTTTTCAATTTTTAATGCAGTTATAGAAAGTTCCTCATTTGTATATGCATTGACAATTATTATCCGTGTGTTTACACGTTTAAGTAGGCTTGTAACCTATTCGTCTGCAAACTGAGTTAGGCCAATTATTGTGACGGTATACATGAGATAACATTGATCGTAGAAAAGGAAAGTAAATAAACCAGCAATAAATCAGCACCGTCATAATACGATTTGAGAATTGTACTTCATTTTAAAATTAATATCTTTTCTTTTCTGTTTTCTTTTGAAGGGGAAAAATGCTGCGTAACGTAGGTATAACACTAGCAGGTGACATGAATAATGTAGATAATTATAAGGTCTACAGTGGGCAAAACACAATTATGCTCAACTTTAAACTAGCGACTATCCCCGGGAGGGTATACAAAGGAGATTATTATAAGTTAATGGAAATGAGGATCCAAATTCAGCATGTTCAAAATAACATCCACAGCTACAGTAATCCAAGAAAAGGTTTCAGTTGGTTATAGTGTTCAAAATGCGATAACAATATTTTAACATGGAAGTTCATAAGAGAAAAAATGTTGTTATACATGTATTTTGTCATGAGAAAAAGACATCATGCAGGAAGAGCAACAACAAATGACAAAAAGAAAATACTAAAGTATTTTGTAAATCTAGGCTGATTATTTTTATTTTAAAAATGGTTAGCATGCATCATTATACATGCAAAAAGTCTTCGTGTTAGAAGAAAAATAGAAAAAATTCTCATTCCGTAAGACGGAGAATGGTATAAATAGTGAAGGTGTTTGAAAATTTTCACTTTGTGGAAAAGATTTTTTTTTTTAAATGCCTTCTCCTCTTGAGGCTGTATCTTTACTAAAAATACAAGAACTATATAGCACAATTCTTTTCAATAGTCTAAAGAATATTCATAATGATTACTTTTTTCAGCGGACATTAAAATATATACTTTCCAACTGTTTGATATTGTATTCATATTTATATATCGTTCGCATAAATGTCATATAGGAACTAGTACTTATCAATTTGAAATAAAGAGAAAGAAAAAAGTATTTCTTACGTGAATGTTCTCTTCTGTTTCCTTGACAGCGTTGCATTGCATGTTAGTGTTATTGTTTCAATCCTCATATGATCACTTCATCAATACTTCACAGATAACTAATTTCCTTCGTCAATATAAGTCTTCCATTCTCTAGCACTTTTTTCCTTGTATTGTAGTACGACATCTGTTCCTTGGACGAACATTTTCGTCGATAGGTACTTTTCCTTGCGGAGACGATACGCGATGTTAGACAACTTGCCGCAAAGAAATTTGGAGGTGGTAGATCAGTTCTGACGGAAATCCTGCTTCGCGGTCTGCTGGATGCGCCGGGACTAGCCGCTTGGCCATCGCTACTGGTCGCGTCTTTGTTGCGTGCTTGGTAGGCTTCGAGGATGAGTTGGCGCTCCGTCATTATCGCGAATTTGGCTATGATGGGGTCCGGTCCTTGGTCGCTTGCTGCCGATCCATCCGTACTTCGTGGTTTCCGTGGAAGTCGATGAGCGTTAACCATCGTGATCTTAGCAGCCACATCGGGTGATATACCGAGCTCAATGAAGACGTTTCTCAGTTTGTCGTAGACATTTTTATTTTTGCTTTGCGATATTCCGTAGAATAGAAGATTAGCTTTCACTATGAACATGACAGACAAAGAAAGTGGACAAAATAAACAACCCCTCATTCTACCCTTCACAAAAGTTCTGGTAGTCAAAAGAGCATCCCTTCACTGCTATTGTCTAAAATATGTGGAACAGGTGTCACATGCATATGCACCTGGAACTACATGATTAAACATAATAGCTGTGAAGGATGCTCTTTTGACAACCAGAACCTTTGTGAAGGGTAGAATGAGAGGTTGTTTATTTTGTCCGCTTTCTTTGTCCGCCGTGTTCATAGTGTTTGCGCTGATCTATTTCCATCATAAGAAGTATCTTGTATCTTGTATCTTTCAACGATGCTTCAATTTCAGAAATCTTGATGTGCATGGCGTCGGTTTTTTTGCAGAGAACGTCTGATAGATTGGCTATGGCCGTTTTGAGTTCGCTGAACTATATAGGAGCAT